>PVJX010001653.1:0-153237 GCA_004027295.1 Dolichotis patagonum
TCATGTTGTGTCTTATTGGGATTTTAATATATGTGATAGTATAAACAAATCTTTTTATTGAAAATGAGATATTATAGTAGCCATTGATCATAGTTATTCGGTTCAGAATGTCCTGTAATTCTTTCATTCTCTTGAATGGTTTTATACTATTTTGTTATGTTTGATATTATTGTATTTGAAACTATGCTCAACTATAGCAAAGAAAGAAATATTTTGATAGCTACTGTTAATGTCCGGTTGTCTTATTGTAAAGTGTTGTGTTGCTTATGTTCTGTTCTGATCTGCTTTGTTCTGCTCTCTTTTGTTTTATTCTCTTTAAAATAAAAAAATGTGGTATTTACACAATGGAGTACTACTCTGCCATAAAGAAGAATAAACTCCAGTCATTTGTAGGAAAACAAATGCATCTTGAGACCATAACATTAAGTGAAGTAAACCAGACACAGGACCTTCTATGAGAAACCCAAAGTACCAAAAAAGAGCAAAATGAAAGACAGATAATAGGAAGTCGTGAGATCTTTTTCCAATGGAAGGGACCAAGAAATGGGGGGGGGGAGAAGGGGATCAAAGAGAGAATGGAGGAAAAATAGAAATTGAGCTTCTTCAAATGGAAGAGGTTCGAGAGTTGGAGGGAGGGAAGGGGAAGGGGAGGTGCTGACCCAGTGCTGTGGCAACCGGGGTTCAATGCAACCCCAGGCCTTGTGCGTGGGCTTGGGATCTGGGGGGCACAGGAGAGCCGAGCAGCCAAGGGGGCAAGAAGAGGGCGTGCAGCACAGGGCAGACGGGGCGGGGGCTGCCCAGAGCTGGGTTCCCAGGCTCGCAGCGGCTCCTGCCACCCCTGCGCTTCCTGGGGTGAGCTGGTAACAGACTTTGTGCCCCGCAAGGGCTTCGGGGTGTGCGCCTGTACTCTATGCAGGGATTCGGAGCTGCAACCGACAAAGAACAGCTCGGGATCCCCCAGGCCTGCGGGGCCTACAGGCGCCCCCTGCCCGCCACGCCTCAGGACCTGCACAGCTCACTCTGGTGATGGGGACCCGGGTCGTAAGGGGTGTAAGGGCGAGAGAAGAGCTCACTCCCCAGGCCGAGGCCGCTGTTGCTGTCCCATCACCTGCCACTGTCACCGCCCACATGCCAGGCTCCATTCAGGGCCCATCTCCTGGGAAACCAGTGCAAGGCGAGCGGCTCCTTCAGAACTGCTGTCCACGCTGCCCAGCGACTGCTGGGCCCACAGTGGCTGCAGGCCGCCCCCAGCCTGTCCTCACGTCCCCGGGGACGTGCAGTGGCTGAACACCTTGATGACAGGGGCCTCGAGGCCATCGTGAGTGCTGTGGGGAACCTCAGCATTTCCAGATGCATTTTTGCCCCGTCCTGGTGGCCTCACCGCTAGCGAGTTCTTCTGCTTCAAAAGCAGACCCTCCCTTCCACGCTGCGTCCCCTCGTCCTGCCCTGGATGTGTCCCGGCCAGGAAGAGAGCTGAGAGGGGACGGGGCAGGTGGTTTTCCTGGGAAGGGCAGCACACAGTGGGCGCTGACTCTGCAGACCATTCGGAACATGGAGATGGTGCTGAGGCCTCTCAGAGGCCAAACGGTGGGGAGACGGGACTCGGAGTCTGCGGCACCTTTAAACTCCTTCCCGCTTACTAGGTCGCACAAAGGCCTTTGCCTTACGTAGCCCAAGGCAACTGACCATGGCCTGCCGTGTGTGGCTCTGTCCAGAGCTCCTGACCAAGGGTCTGGCCAGCTAGAGGCACAGAGCCCAAAGGCACCAGACAGTGTTACCAGTTAAGGCCATGGCCCAGAGCTGGTCGAAACCCTGCTGGACACTGACATGGGATGCAAATGGCAAACAGCGCCGAACAGGAGCAGGTGGGGAGACCGGCAGAAAGCTGCTGGTCCAGCTGGTGCTGCGCTGCAGACGGAGGGCAGACAGAGGGACAGAGCACTCCGGAGAAAGATCTGCACACCTGGAAAACTGCTCCTTATCGATTTATTGATTTCTGGATTTTTGAGACCGTGTTTCACTCTAGCCCAGGCTGGCCTTGAATTTGCAGCGATCCTCCTGCCTCTGCCTTCTAGATCACAGGTGTGTGCCACCACATCTGACCTGGAAAACTGTTTTTAAAAACCAAAATACAGGTGGGTGCGGTGGCACACACCCTAATCCCAGCACTGGGAGGCTGAGGCAGAAGGATCCCTGCAAGTTCAAGAACAGAAAGAACTTATCTCAACCAAACCAAACAAAACAAAAGGAAAAAACCCAAAAAATCAACCAGCCAACAACAAAAGCTAACCAACCAACCAAAAAAATAAATTAAAAAAGATGCAAAGGAAAATGTATAAAAATTAGTCCCCAGCAAAGTGTGCTGCTGGGCGAGGTGGTGCATGCCTGTAATTCCAGCACTTAGGAGGCTGAAGCAGGAGGACTGTCTTGAGTTCAAGGCCAGCCTGAACTACAGTGAGACCTTGTCTCAAAAAATAAAAACAAACAACAAAGAGTAGTGTCTATATTCCAGAAAATGAAATTGGATCCATGCCTTGTGCCACAGACAAAAGAATTCCTAGAATTTGAAAAACTCTGCTGTTACATGGTACTGTTGAGGACAAAAAGATAAGCCAGCCACACAAAAACCCCAAAACAAAACAAAAAACAAAAAGGTGCCGAGCATAGTGGCACATCCCTGTAATCCCAGCACTCAGAGGCTGAGGCAGGAAGATCTCCGAGTTTGAGGCCAGCCTGGGCTACACAGTGAGTTCAAGTCTGAACTATATAGCGGGACCCTGTCTCAGAAGAATGAGAAGGAGGAGAGGAAGAAGAAAGAAGAGCGAGAGGATAGGCGGCCTCCTGCTCTCCCAGATGGTTGTGTCGGGACGCATCACCAGCGTGAGAGGCGGGCTGGGCTCCGCAGGTTCCCTGGAGATCAAGCTCTCCTCACTGGCCAGGTGACAACTCCGCTCACCTCCGGAGGCCTCACCGCCACCCCCGGCCCTTGGGCAGTCAGGGCTCCTGATGATTTGACTGGTGGCAGGTGGCAGCCCCTCAAGCTTGTTTTCCCAGCAGGAGGCAGGGCCTGGGTGGTGTGTGCTGGCCAGCCGGCCTGCTGGGCTGCCCAGGCCCAGGTGCCACCCTGGGTAGTTTCCCGAGGCTGCTGTACGAATCCTGCAGTCCCGGTGGCTTCTGTCACCGGCCGCACCAGGAGCCCACGGCCCGTGAGTTGGCAGGGCCACACGCTTCCCCGGGCTCTCGAGTCCTCTGGGCTCCTGCAGCCGTTCAGCCCCTGCGATCTGTCCATATGAGATGACTGTGCAGCTCCGGCCTTCAGTACGGTCTCGAAACAGCAACTGGGGTGATGACACAGGGCACAGTGCTGTACACCGCCCCCATACTTCAGAGGGGAGGCGAAGCTCAGCGGCTAGGAAACACAGGTTCCTGTGCAGGAAGAAGCCAAGGTCCTTTGTCATTCATTCCCTCGGGGGCCGAGGGGCCTCTGCCGCTGCCCCAGCACCAGTTCTGTGGCCCCTTTCATGCTGCGGTGGAGGCCGATCCTCCAGGTGGGCCCTGGAGCTGGTGTCCAGGAAGTGCCACTCCGAGGGCAGTGGCATTCGGAGGTCTGCGTGGAGGTGGCTGAGTGACGCGGCCGTGTGCTCGGAGGCCGCAGCCCTCTCACGAGCAGTGAACCTCTCCAAGCCCCAGTTTCCGCATCTGTGCAAAGTGGGCGCAGCACCAGCTCCCCCACACTTCGGAGGGGAGCTGAACCTCAACTGAAGCGTTGCTAGGAAAACCTTTTGCAAATGGATTGTGAAGTCCCTGACAAAGGGGGGGCGGTCACTGGTGTCCCGTCAGCATCTGAAGCACTGGGCTCATCCGAGTCCCTTGTACCTGGCCTCTGGAGCAGCGGGCCGGCCCGTCACTCAGCCCCAAAGGACCAGGGAGGCCCTCACAGGGTACCGGAAATGCAGCTAACTGGGGAAGCCGAGGACTCGCCAATACCACGCTGCGGCCCTCCAGGTGACAGCCACAGTGGGGCCCCTGGGCCACGCAGGCCGAGAGGCTCGGTCTCCAGGAACAGGGTCCACAGTGCCATCGGGTGCAAGAGGCACAGTGTCTGCGGCACCCAGGCCCCCACAGAATGTTCCCATTTTCATTTTGTTTAAAATCAGAAGAAAACTGAAGAAAATAATCATGCATATCCAGTGATAAATCCAACCTAGATTATGTTCATTATTATATCGATGTAGTCGTGAGAAGGTTTTTTGTGGTGCCGGGCGTTGAACCCAGGGCCCTCACACTGAGCTGTAACCCAGGCTCTTTTTATATTCGAGGAAAGATCTCACTAAGCTATTGAGTGGTCAGGGCTGGGCTAGAATTTGTAATCAGCTCTAGCCTTCCAGAATGCTGGGATTACAGGTGTGCACCACTGTGCCTGGTTAAAATAATTGTCAGTATTTTATTTTATTTTATTTTATTTTATTTTATTTTATTATTTTATTCTTTGAAACAGGGCCTCACTGTGCAGTCCAGGCTGGCCTTGAATTCACTATGTAGTTCAGGCTGATCTCAAACTCACAGTGATCCTCCTGCCTCAGCCTCCCCAGTGCTGGGATTACAAGCATGCACCACTACAAGGAGCTAACATTTTATTTTTTGGAGGTAGGGGCTTGTTTTATTCACTGCCATAGCAAAAGTATCTTACACTGGGAAATATATAAGGAATAGAAATTAATTTCTCATGGACCTAGAGGTAGGGAGGCCAGGGTCGAGGGGCTGTCCGATTTGGTGAAGGACTGATCTCTGCGTCCAAGCTGATGCCTTGTTTACAGTGCCTTGGAAATGACCAACAGCAGATGGTGTTTGCCAAAGGACCTAAGTGCATTTCTTCTAGTCCTTTTATTTCTTTTTTGAGATGGTCTCGCTATGCAGTTCAGATTGGTCTCGAACTCACTTTGTAGCCCATGCTGGCCTCAAACTCTCAGCAGTCCTCCTGCCTCAGCCTCGCAAGTGCCAGGATTACACGCATGCACCGCCGCACCTGCCCTCCAGTCTTTTTTCAAGGACACTAGTTTCGTCCGTGAAAGTGGAGCCCTGATGACTCAGTCACCTCGTAAAGTCCTGCGTAGTGTGTCAACAGGTGACCGTGGTGGGAACACAGATATTGCGTGCGTAGCAGGGCCGACGAGGACAAGACTGCCGAGGGCCCGGGAGATTTACACTAGGAGCAGCACACAAACAGCAGCAAGGGGCTCTGTCGGAAGGACATGTGCGGGGACAGTCAGTGTAAACGGATTGCAGAAAGGGCCACGGAAGGAAAGCGGGTGTGGTGGCGCATGCCTGCAGTCCTAGCATTAATCCGAGCATTTGGAAGCGGAGCGGGGGATCGATCCAAGTTCGAGGCCAGCCAGGGCTATGCTGTGAGTCCACGGCCAGTCTGAATTACAGAGCAAGGCCCTGTCTTAAAAAGGGGATGGGGCACATTCTTTGCAGTCCGTCTCATGAAGTGGCACCTCTAGCTGCTCAGCCCTGCATCTGCTGCTGACTTGCCTGGGACAGCACAGGCATAGAAGTGACGGTGGATGAGCTCTCAGCCTGGCCCTGAGGCCTGCGGCAGCTTCCCTTCCTTGCATTTGGAACCCTGAGGCCGCCGTCTGGATCTGCATCCTGAGCCAGGCTGATGGATGTTGAGGGGCACAGGCACAGCCCAGCTGCTCCTTCACCCCGGCAACGGCCGGAAAATCCCCGGTGTGGAGCCACATAACTGACCCCCAACACCACGTGAGCAGCTGAACGCAGGGCAAGAACTGCCCGCCCGACCAGCCCGGCCTTGCCGCTGACTCAGAATCGTTAGCTAAATAAATACTTCGCGTTGAAGCCACTAAGTGATGGGGCGGTGTGTTAAGCAACCCAGACCTAATTGATGCAGTTGCCACCTGCCCTGAGGAGGGACATCGAGTGAGGAGAAGCTGTCATCTCGTCCCTAATCCGAGTGGGGCAAGGCCGAGCAGTCAGGCAGCCCAGTGCTGTCCAACCGAAACTCAGCACCAGCCGCACAGACCAGCATGTGGGATTTCAAGCTGCCCGGTAGCCGTGTACTTAAAAAAATACAAGGAAATAAGGGAGGTTAATTTTAGTGCTGTTTTGTTTAACCCAGTACATACAAAATACTAGCATTTCAACACATAATGAACACAAAAATAATCAGTCAGCTATTTTGTATTCTTTCATCCCTGTTTTTAAAAGTGTGGAGTGTATTTACCCTTCACAGTATGGCTTGATCTGGACCGGCCACACTTCAAGGCCTAACAGCACCGTGCTGGGGGCTCCTGTGGGGGACAGCACAGATCCGGGCTTCTGTGCGTCCAGGTGTCACGAACCAGAAAACATGGCAAGTTTTTATTGTGTTAGCTGACGTCACTATAATGACACAGCGAATGCAATCAATTACAAAGAGGAAACCTGAACGGGGCTTGAGCTCTTGGGCAATACACACAAGGTCCTAGTTCCATCCTGAACACGAGTGAATCTAAGGTTCTGCCCACTGCGAGTCAGTTCTGTTGGTTCCACTGCCTTGGCGGCACGAGATGGAACACATGGCAGAGCCAAAGCTGAAGTCCCACAGTGCCCTTCAAGGGCTTGCGCCCCCCACAACCGCACATCTCTCACCTCACCAGGCCTTGTCTTTCCACAGCTCCACCACCTCCAGTGGCCTCTGCTGGGGACGCCGCTTGACCTCAGCCAAAAGCAGGACTATGCGGGAGCCAAGCCGTTAGCACCTGGCCCCTCATGGGCACTCAAGATCCAAACCGCAGGACACTTTCAAGGACAGCTCCCGCCACTGTTCATTAAGAAAAGGGACTTTCGCTGCCCTGGACAGAAATGGTAAAATTCCTGAGAAAGAATCCTTTCCAGCTGAGTACACAGAGCTGGCAGGAGGGCTCAGCGCTCCTGGCACTTTCTGCTCCGCCCTGGAGCTGGGGGAAACTGGCTCCACAGCTGGAACCTGCTTCCCGCAGTCTCTTCCCCGCTCCCCCCTGCCCGCCCCACGCCCCCATGGGGTCCGCGTCTCTGGAGAACCTAGATTAATGTGAAACCAGCCCCCACTCTGTGTCCATCACGCCTGTGCCTCAGTCTTTCCTTACCCCTGGTGATTCTGCTGTGACTCTGAGCTGGAAGCCACTGTTCTGGTTAGACACCGTGGCCCTGTTACTCTGCAGAAGGGTCAGCTAGGGCTCGGAGGGGGCCGGCAGCACTGCGGCCGGGTTGAGGACAGGGACCTCCCGTCTCCAGGCCCAGGGTCTGACCCTGAGGGATGCGGATGGGCCCGGGGCCTCTCCCAGCTCTCAGAGCTGCAGCTGTGGTGCAGCCTCGTGGATCAGGGCCAGTGGAGCAGAAGAGCAGCGCCTGTGACGGCGTGCGTGCAGACCAGCGCCTTAGAGCGCTCTTCCCACGGCGGTGACTTCTCAGTCTCCAAAGGACTCGGCCTTCATCACAGCCTCTCCCAGCGGGGTCCTCCTGATCTGGGCTCCACGCATGGAGACCAGGCTCTGCCCCGGCCCGCAGGTGACCGCCAAGCGCAGCCTCCCTGGCTGAGTCCCTCAGGAGCTGCCGGGGATGCAGGGCCCAGCAGGAGCTGTCACCCTCACTATTGCTGAGTTGTCTGCACAGCTCCTACCATGCTGGGGGTGCTGCTCAAAGACCCTCGTAACTACAGTATCGACTCATCAAGTGGGGAAACTGAGGCACCAAGGGGTTCAAGGGACTTGTCAGGGCCACACGGCTGGTATGGGGATGTGCTGTGACTCTAACACAGGCAGGACCCTGGGGTTCCTACTCTTGCACACCCTCAAAGTGTGTCACTCCCTTCCCCTGATCTTGGTCCCCAGGAGGCCACATGGGGAGGACGGAGCAGAGGGGGGCCAGGGCAGGGCTCCAGCGGGCGATACAGGAGGCCAACTCCACCTGCCCTTCTCTGCCTCCCCTCCCCGGCTCCTCGTCCCAATGGTCACCCAGCCATGCTTCCTCCTGCAGCTGGGCCATGCCCACTGTGCGGCAGGGGCTTGGTCTCCAGCTTGCGGTGCCGACAGGGAGACAGAGGGGCTTTCAGGGCAGGGAGGTGGGTCAGTCCACGGGGGTTCATCGCTGACTGCACTGTTAGAGGTGGGGCGGGGGGGGCGGCTCGACAAGGGTGTGACCCGGGAGGCCGCAGCGGTGACCCGGCTCTTGCGCCTCTGGCCCCTTGGCCGCTGTGACTGAGTTGCCGAGCTCTCCAGGCCCTGCTGGCCACACTGTGCTGCCTGGAACCAGCCGACACCCACTGAGGCCGGGAGCCCAAGCCGACCTGCCTCCTTAAACTGTGGGGTCCCGGTGCTGTGTCCCAGTGATGGAAAGCAACTAAGGAACTGGCACAGGCTCAGAGCAACAGGGCCGAGGGACAGACCTCAGTCACCCTGGAAACCACAAGCCCGCAAGCCCAGAGGAAGCTTCGCTCCCGTGTGCGCTCACGGCTCCAGGCGTTTGTTATAGTAGTGGAACCTGAGAACACACTTCCTCTCCCCTCCTCTCTCTTTTTTCCTTTTCTTCTTTTTCCTCCCTCCCTCCCTCCTTTCTTTCCTTCTTTTTCCTCTCTCCCTCCTTTCTTTCCTTCTTTTCCTTCCTCCTTTCCTCTCTTCCTTCTTTCCTACCTTCCTCTCTTCACTTCTTTTTTTTTCTTCTTCACTTCTTTCCTGCCTTCCTTCTCTCCTAGTCAATAAAGAACAGCTCATGACCTGCCAGTGAGGCCCATGTGGCCAGCCGCTTGTCCTGCGCTGGCCAGCAGCGCGGAGGTGGGCCTGGCTGCTGGACAGCCGCAGGACAGTGACTCAGCTTGCTGAGCTGAGCTCTCTTTGGGGAAATGACGTTTCAGCTAAAACCTGCAGGATGCGAAGGGAGGAGACGTCGGGTGGGTGGTGAGGAGGAGGCACCTAAAAGAGGACTCGGCGCGCTCAAAGACCCAGAGGAAGGAAGCGTCTACTGCTTTTATGAGAAGAGAAAGGTAGGAAGGCAGAGATCCTACCATACCTAAGGAGATTCAATGTGTTTGGGTGACTTCTCCGGAAGCGCATCTGGCCGCCCTGCCCGGCCATCCTGTCCTCCTGCGAGACCAGCAGTGCGTGGCACCCTCGGTGTTGGCGTGTCATGTGCAGAGCGTGTGCGCCTCACGGTGCTCTGCGCTTCCTCAAGGGTCGAAGACGCGCATGGTGTCCCTGGGACCACAGCAGAAGGGGTCCGCTCGCACCCGAAGAGCAGCCTGTGCACACCCTGTCTCTGCCCCGGCCTCCGGTTCCCCAGCTCCGGGAAGGGACATCTCACACTCCCACAGGGTCCGTCCCCTGCTGCACCCCTCCCCAGGTGCTGCTCCTCGTCCTGGCTCTCTGGGGACAGAGGTCACAGCGCCCAGGACCAGGGGCTCCATAGTGAGAGGAGGAATGCACTCCATCGCCTGCCAGCTGCAGGGTCTGGCTGCTTTACTGAACTTTCCTGAGGCCCTCAGGTCGCCCCACTAGGTTTTGTGAGGCCGAGAGTTGTTCAGCCTTAAAGGGTCTGTCACAGGAGACGGTGAGGACAGGAGGAAGGGTCCGTGTGCTCAGCGGTGTGGGAGCTCACCAGGTGGCTGCAGGGCTCCTGGGAATGCTCTTATGGGGCAGATCCATGCTGGGTGACTTGGCCTTCTGGACACTGGCCTTGGCAAGCACGGAACCCACCTAAGGGACCTGAAAGTGCCAGGAACACCAACCCTATGGCTGGTGAGGCAGGGGCGAGGAGGCCTGTTGCCAGGGAGATTGCCACCACTGGCCCCCAAAGATCAGGCATGGGAAGCCCTGCATCCCCAGGCTGTCCACATGGCCCCAGGTCCCAGCCAAGCAGCCAGAAGCTGCTGGCCCTGCCTGGGTGGCTTTCTGCTTGGGGACACCCCTGTCATGGCCGTGCCAGCTGTCTCCACTGCCCAGGGGTGTGAAATCCTTTTGGACAGCTCCTCGTGACCACTCCTCCCTCCCCAGGGCTGCAAGCTACTTTCCAGAGCAGGAAGTCAAGGGTCTGTGTGCGGCAGCTGGGTCGCGGCCTTCGCTCTTCCTGCTCTGTGCCATCGGCCTGGGCTCTGGTCTCAGTGAAACTGCAGAAGACGCAGCTGGGCCCCACCCTGCCCTCCCGCACCGGGCTCTGGCCCGGCCAGCTGGCACCTGGCGTCCCCACCCACCTGGGCCCAGTCCCCGGCCTGGCGGATCCATGCAGTGTAGGTCTCAGCGTGCTCCTCCCAAGAGCTCCTTCCCTCCCCTGGACTGAAGCTGCTGCCCCGCCCCGCGCTGCGCGCCCCGGAAGCGGAGACCCGTGACCTCACTGTCCTCGACCCCTGCATGTCGGTGCCCGGCACATGGTGCGTGTGCGAGAAGCATTCCTCCCGTGACTCCACGAGTGGGGACTGGCTCCTGGGCTGTCCCGACCCTGGCAGCCCTTCTCAGGGTGCGGACGACAGGCCGGGCGATTTTACAAGGCAAGTGCCCTCAAGCAGCGCTTTCCAAGCTCAGAGAGGCCCTGCGGGGAAGGCAGCGGGGAGGAGGAGCCAGGTCACCGTCACAGGGGCTCCGCAGAGGACAGCGGGCTGTGTCCTAATAAAGCTTTATTAACACGGCAGCCGGGCCAGGAGGTCCCAACGTCGGGCCTCGGAGACGGGGAGCCCGAAAGGTGCTTAGCCGGCTGGGACCGAGGTGGTGGTCGCCCGCGCGCCCCAGGAAGGGTCTGGTGGAGAACGCGCCCCGGCACCCCTTGGCCCACATCCCTTTCTCAGCAGCTTCGTCTCGGGGACCTCTGATCCCGCTCCGCATCTGTGAGCGAAGCCACCTCGGACACCGCGGCCCCGCTGAGCTTCCGCTGGCTTCCGCTGAGCGCGCCCAGGGACAGGGACAGTCCCAGCCTGACGCCTGACGTGCAGACTGTCACCTCTCGGGCTAGCACACGGCTGCCGTTTTAAGTCCCTGCATTCTGCAGTAGCCGTTTATGCAGCAGTAACTAAGGGAGAAGGCATACCAATCGCTGCACCGTCATGGGTCCTTGTCTCTTGCTTGCCTTGGGAGTGAACGTGGTATCTGGAGCAGCAGCAGCCATATTGCAACCTCAAGGGCAAGACCAGTGAGATCATGGGATAATTGGCTGTGACATAACTGTGCTGCCGCAAAACCAGGAGTTCTTGTTCAGTTTTAAATTCTTTTTACATGAAAAAATAAATCCCTGTTTATTATAAAGCTCTGACTCTGGGGTGTGTGTGTGTGTGTGTGTGTGTGATACTGGGGACTGAACCTAAGACCTTTGCACTGAACTGCAACCCTAATTCTTTTTGTTAAGCATTAACAAAAGGTTTTGTTAAGTTGTCCAGGCTGGGCTGGAATTTGTGATCTTCCTGCCTCAGCCTCCCAGGGTGCTGGGAGGTTCCAGTTACTTGCAAACTAAACTTCGAACAAAGACTTGGCAAGTGACCAGGCCCCTGAAGCCGCTGGGAAAGGTTCCAGATGGGAGGGGATTAAGAGGACAGAGGATGGGGGGGGCAGCAGTGGCCCGGGCTGTCCTGGGGCTGTCCTGTTCCCTGTCTGAGCCTTCAGGACAAAGGGCCAGGGAACTTCCTTCTGGGAGAGGCCTCAGGAGCCAGGGGTAAGCGCAGCAGGGATGGCCAGGCCGGGGCCCCTCCGGCCAGGACTCAGCTTCTGTGGCTTGGCCAGGTCCCCCTCTAGGAGTGCTGACTCGCAGGGCTGTGAAACCGAGGCCTGTGTGTGTGGACCTCTGTGCCATCTCCCTGCCCCACCTGAAGCTTCCCAAGAGCGTGGGGTCCTTTCCTGAGGGGGTCGTGGTGTGGTGGTCACTGCTACAGAAGGTGGCGCCCGACAGAGCTGTGTGCAGAGACCCTGTCAGCACTGCCCAAGGAGCCACGTCCCAGAGCAGGCCCAAGCTGGCCCAGAAGGCTCCGGGTCCCTCTGGAGCAAGGGAGCCCTCTGCACTTGCCCCGAGCACACACACCAGAAGTGTCCAGTCTCCTTTTACCTCCAAAGGCTCTCCTGCCAGGCCGGTGGTGCGCACCCGTAACCTCAGCACTCTGGGAGGCTGCGGCAGGGGCGCTGCAAGTGGGGCCTAGTCTGAGCGAGTTAGTGAGACCGTCTCAAAATTACATACATGTACTCACGACATGCGATACATGCACACTTACGCACACACACGGCTGGGGAGGCAGCTCAGCACGCAGGCCCGGGGCTCAGTCCCCGGAACCAAACCAAACCCGACCCGCTCCACAGCTCTCTTCCTCCTCACTTTGCCAGGAAAACCAACAGCTGATGGTCACCACCGGTCACCGGTGGGTGAGTCAAGCAAACCCTCAGGCCAAGCCTCTCGTGGGCCCCTGATGCTCGGGGCCAGGTGGATCGGTGGGTGCGGGCTGCAGCCCTTCTTGCTTGTTGTCTGTCACCTCTGCTTGCTCGAGCTCCCAACAGCTTTCCCGCTGCCCCCGAGCACTAGTCAGAGCTGAGCCTTGGACACATTACCATGCAGCTGCAAACTGAGCCCAGAGCCTGACCCTCCCTCTGGGGCTCCTGGGGGGCTGACAGTGGTGAGCAGTGGTGGCGCTGCCACAGGGCTCCTGAAGCACAGCCCAGGGGTAGCTGTTCCCTTGTGGCCTGGTTTTGGCAGCTGGGGGAGTCCGGGGCTTCCTCCATATGTGCTCAGGGGTGCGAGGTTTTGCAATCAGCTATTGCATCAGGACGACTCTCTGAATAGCCTCATTCTGCCCTCCTCCCCGCCCAGGTGCTGGCCCGAGGAGCAGGGAGGGTGGGTATTTCCTTCAGGCCGCCAGACGGTCCCTGGGACCGTGGATGGCCCCCAACCACCCGGGAGAGCTGCTCCTTCTCAGGGACCTGAAAGCAGACGGGAAGCTGAAGCCAGACTGGAGAGCGGGTGGGAAAGTGGGGCGGCAGACACAGCAGGGACAGCCACTGACCACCTGGGACACAGCTGCTACTAATCCCCTGGGACACTGGGCGAGTCGCACATCCTCTCTGCGGCAGAGGATGTCTGCAAAATGGGAGCTTAGTCTAAGGTCACCCCTGGACAGGTGTGTGATCAAGGACCAGGTGCAGGCCGTCCTGGCTTTGATTTTTTTTTTCAGTGCCAGGGATTGAACTCATGACCTTGCGCTTGCTGGGCAGGTGCCGTGCCGAGCTAAATCCCTGGCCCCATCCTCTCTTTTAAATGATGTTCTTAAGAAGTTCTTGGGAACCACTAGCTGTGGTCATCCTGGTTGCTCTATGCGTACCCCTGGGGGATCCGTTTGACTTCTGAAGCAGCGTGGACCACTGCTGGGACCTTGAACCCCCTCCTCTGACCTCCCTGAACTTTGGGACAAAGCACCATCCCAGCCTGGGGGGAGGGGGCAGGATGTGTATTCAGCCAGTATGGACAGGCCAGAGGACCCACCCAGGGCCAGGGGAAGTGGCTGTCGGGGGGGCCGGATCAGGGGGGGCGGGCAGGGCGGGGAAGAATGGGAAGCAGCCCGGAAGCAGAGGAAGTGATTGTGCACCGGCCGGGAGGAGCCCCTGGGAGAGGCAGGGAGCTGTGCCCGCAGCCACCAGGCCTACGACAGCGCCTTTGTCTTCCGCCTGGGGACAAGCAGGGGGACCTTGTAGGACCCAGCACCCTCTGCATCTCCCAGGTTCCCAACCAGCGGTCCATGGAAGTTTTGTGTGTGTGTGTGTGTGTGTACATGCACGCACTGTGGGTTAAACCCAGGACCTTCACACTGTCCAGCATCCCTTAACAGTTCCTTTCTTTTTCTTTTCTTTTCTTTTCTTTTCTTTTCTTTTCTTTTCTTTTCTTTTCTTTTCTTTTCTTTTTTCTTTCTTTCTTTCTCTTTCTTTCTCTCTCTCTCTCTTTCTTTTTCTTTCTTTCTTTCTCTCCATTCTTTCTTTCCTCCCTTCCTTCCTTCCTTCCTTCCTTCCTTCCATTTTTTTGAAATTTTGAGACTGAGTCTTGTTAAATTGCTGATTTGGCCAGACTGAATTCAAACTTGCAATCCTCCTGCCTCAGCCTCCCAAAGTGTGTGCCACCATATTGGCTCCATAAAACCCCTTGATCCATTTTTGCATAAATATCATTTGTGATGTGGACTCAATGCCCATCGTCCAGCAGCAGTGTACTGGCACTGCAAGTCCTGTGCATTTTGGCCCAGCTCTGCGTGACGAGGTTTTGGATGGGCCTCGGCAGGTGAAGAGGCTTCGGGAATGGGGACACCTAGCCCGGAACCATTGGCTCAGACCAGCAGCGTTCGGGTCCCTGGGACCTGGAAATGAGGCTGTTGTCAGAGGGGAAGCCCAAAGCAGCACCCCTAGAGCGTGTGACTGGTGTCTGGTGGGGGAAACTGAGGTCTGGCTTTCTGGGTGTGACCAAACAGTGAGAGGGACCCCCCAAGTCCTGCACCTGTACCCACTTCTAGAGCACGATCTGGAGAGAAACAGTGATGGGGAAGCAGAAATCAATTACATGACAGACGGGTCCAGGTGATCAGAGAGCCCCCGTGTCGTGGCCCCACACCATCGTGGGCTGCCCTTCTCCCAGACTTTGGCACCCCTCGCCCATGCAACCCTGGGCATCCTGAGTCCACCGCTGGACGTAATGGACCCACCGTGATTGCTGGGTAAATCAGTCCGCTCAGCTATGGGAACCAAACTCAGCAGCTTGAGCCGCAGAAAGGCACTTTCTCATAGCTCGGGAGGCCACAAGTGCAGGGTCCAGGTGCTGCCTTCTCTGAGCCTCCTTCTTGGCTGGGACACGGCCCTCACCCTCCTGTCTTCACAGGGTCCTCCTGAGGCTGTGGCATCTGTGTCCTTCCCTTCCCTGTGGAAAGACACTGGTCAGATCGGGTTGGGGCCCACCCCATGGCTTCGTGTCACTCTGATTACCTCAGACAGCTCCTTTCGTGGGGCTGGGATGAATTCCAGGGCCTTTGCACTGAGCTCTGTCCCCAGCCCTTTTAAACTATTTAAGAATTTTGAGGCAGGATCTCCTCAGCCATACATTGCCCAGCCTGGGCTCGCTCCGGGGACTCTTCTCCCCTGAGAGAAGGGCATCTCAGGGGCGGAGCCTTCCTCTTCCTCTGAATGCCTGACACCACACTGAGACAGGACACCAGCCTGCTGGGGCCCCGGTCCCAGGATGGAGACGAGGATCCTCGGAGGTGGAGCTGGTGGGCTCACCGCGCTGGAGCCTCTCAAAGTGTCGCAGGGGTGGGTGGCCCTGGAAAGCCCTGTGGGCCCTAGGAAGCAGAGACGGCGAGGTGCTCACACACTTCTCTGCATCCCCCTGGGTTCCGTGTTGTTGGCAGGCGAGGCTGTGCGTCCGTGGACACCAGCAGAGGCTGCGCAGGGTCCTCTAGCACCCAGGAGGAGACGTTCCAAGGCCCCTGGTAGATGCCTCAATCCCAGTCGGTACCAAATCCTGTAGAAACTGTTTTCCTCCACATGTGTGTTAGGCTTTAGATCTAAAATGCCCCCCCCCCACATCTCGAGTGTTCAGAGGTGGGGGTTTGATAGGCTGCTGGATCACAGGGGTGCTGTATTCATCGGTGCGTCGCTGAGTGCGGTCCTTAAAGGAGCTGCTGAGAGCCGCAGCCCGGGCAAAGGGTGGTGTCCTGTGGCGGGGTGCTCCTGTCCCCAGCTCCCCCCTTCTCCCCCTGCTTCTTGGCTCCACCAGGCCCTTTCACCATGTTGCTTCTGCCTCACAGCCAGCAGACTGCAGACTGAACCCACAGGAACGTGAACTCAGCAAACCTCCTTGCTTTCCAATTGCAGGTGTCTGATTCCCAATCTAAACACAGGGAGAGGCCCACAACAACACAGAACGAGCTCAACAAGACGCTACGGTAAAAGTCACTTAAACACGAACTATTGCACCGCGGGAGTCTTCCACACAGTGTTCTTGAACTGTGGTTAACCCAGGTAACAAACAATGGGTAAGAAGGGTTACTATACACCCCATCTCCAGGCCTCCTTCGTGCTGCAGGCCCCCATCAGTCTGTTGGAATGTGGGTGTGGCTGAGGCCCACCTTGACCTAGCGGGTGGGTGAAGTGTGGCGGAGCCTGTGTCCCGCCTGTCAGCAGCTCAGGGAGAGCAGCAGACCTGGCCCCTGGCCTTCTGCAGAGGTGTCAGTTACACCTCTGGGCCGCACACGTGGCCGACACGCCACTGCTCTGTGGCGGGTGGGGGTCTTGTCACAGCGAAGGAACCGGAGGTGCATCCTCTGAATGACTTGTCCCCGGGGCAGGGATGACTGCACGCTGCCAGGGTTGAAAACCACTTCATAATAAATATCTGCCACGCTGGCAAATTCCATTTGCACAAGTAACTCTGTGATAATGTGGCTTCCTGTGGGTGGCTCCTCCAGGCCGAGTACTGTTTTCATCGATTTGCTGGTGCTCACATCCCGGATGGCTGCCCGTGTCAGCGACATGAGCGCTGTGTGTCCCCCTCCGGGAACTCTTCCGGGGAGGTGCCTTGGCCGCTGCTGCAGCAGCACTCGGGCCAGGGTGACCCCTGGACACCTCCGCAGAACTGCTTCCTGCCTGCTGGGTGTCCTGCCAGGGTTTGCTCCCTCCTGTGAGTCCTCCACCTCCCTTCTCCACATGCAGCAGGAGCTCGGTAAGCGGATGCCTCCCAGAGCCCCACTGTCTAGGACCATCTTCACAGGCCCAGGTCTCAAAACAGGTTTTAGTAAACTGAACTCTGTTTACAGGAGTTGGGTAACGCCTCCCCAGCCTTGCAGGTGAGCTGGGGCGGTGGCGAGTGCCTGTAACGCCACTGCTCAGGAGGGCCAAAGCTTGCAAGTGCGAGGCCATCCTGCCCTACAGAATTTCCTTGGGGCTGGCAAACTATAGCAAGACCAGGCCTCAATAAACAACAAACAAAAGACAATAAAAAACCACCATGGAGGCTACTGAGCTAGTAACGTAGGGCCTCACCGTGGGGCCATAGTACTAAGGAAAGTAAGTGAGACGGGTAAGCTTAAGTGTGGCATGGTTTCTCTCAGAGGAAAAAGCCAAACAGAAACAATTTGAAGGGCAAAGTCAGAGAGAGACATCAAAAGCAGGGCCCCTGACCCTTTGCAAATGGGAAGGGGGACTGGGGGGCAAGGGAGGAAGAATGAGGAGTCCCAAGGTGCAGGTGGGGTGCCCTCAGGCACCGACTCACCGCGACCAGTGTCATCGCCATGCACTGCAGCGTGGACTAATAGAGAGGAAAGGACAGACGGAAAGCAGGCAGGGAAGGAAGGAGAAGGGAAGAAGGAAGACACAGACGCCAGGGGCCAGGCCCTGCGTGGCTGCAGCACTGATCCCTGCCTCCCCACAGTACTCTCCTAAAGTTGGGCAGGGCAGGGGACAGTCCTGGGGCAGGAGGGGAGCTGCACCCCAGCTCCCGGTGTTTCTAGCTGTGAGCCCACCTGGGCGGGGAAGAGCCGGCATGCCCGCAGCCTCATTGCTCACTCCCCTCCACAGCTGTCCACGGGAGGCCAAGGCCACTGCCCGTGCAGCCCTTGGGCAGCTGCCTCTCTGCTCCGAGTGGCCGGACAAGAGACCTCGGTTCTCAGTCGCCAGGGACGCAGTGGGATTTGTCTCTGCTCCCCTCTTCCTGCAGCCCATTCTGGTTTTTTCTATTTTTTAGAATTTTAATTTTTTCCAAATCCATTTTATTTCAAAGAGAAAAGAAAAGAAAACTAAATTTCAAAACACGCCAGTCAGGGGGCAACAATGGTACATACACTGCACATTGTCATCCCCAAATCAGTCACCCAGAGCCCAAGACATCTGCATTCAACTGTCCAAACAATACCAGCATGAATCTTTCTCTTCAGTGAGCTCCGAGCAATTAGTAGTACAACTGTCTTAGCTATTTTACACACACACACACACACACACACACGTTGTTCCTTTCAGCTTCTCACACCAGTGAGACAATACATGTTTACACACTCATGTCAGATTTATTTCACTTATGAGTAAGGTCTCAAGTTGCATCCATTTACCTATAAAAGTCTCCCGTTTATCCTTCTTTACGGCCCTCAGCCCCTCTGAAGCCAGCAGGAATACTGTCTTCAGAAGGGCCACCAGCCTAAAGTTTTTTTAAAACTGGAAACCAAGCAGCAGTGCATACGGGGCTGATTTCTTGGCTGGGTGCCGCCCAGGCCTGGCACAGGCGGAGCTGGGGGAACGGCATGTTCGGAGACCTCGGATCGCATCGCAGATCACGCAAGGGCGGGCACTTTTTTTTAGTAAGAAAAAGGAAAACGCAGCCCATTGGATAAATGCGAGCATGTATATTTATATGTGCTTTTGATGACTGCTCTGTGTGTCACGATGACTCACAAGATGCAGCCGAGCAAGGAAAGTCTGTGCAGGGGCCTCCCCGGATCTGGACATGCGGGGGGCCTTGTGTGTGTTTGGGAAGATCCTTACAGTGGGGTAGAAGGCACCCTGGGCAGTAGCACGACCCCGTCACACAGCCGTGCAGAGCTGGAACTGGGACCCGGCCTGGGCCATGCCCTCCTCCCCAGCGGTGTGGTGCTCGCTCAGGGCAAGGGACTACTTTCCTAGATGGCATCAGTGTCCTGCACGCTGGGGAGGCCCTGCCCGCCAGCTTCCCAGTTCATCCCCAGGAGTCCCCCTTCTTCTTTCGCTGGGTAATAAGCTTCCCCCGACGCAGGGCCACCCTGAGGGTCTGACATGCAGGCCTCCGTGGCAGACGGCTCTGACCCTCACGGATGTCAGCCAAAGTGCACTGGCCTGCCTCCCCCTCCCCCGTCGGTGCCGGTGCTGGGCCTCTCGGGGCGTTCCCAGGGCTCTGTTGCTGGAGGGCCTGCCTGGGCCTCTCCACGCGGGGCTCTCTGGGCAGGCTGGATTCCTCCCTGGCTGGCCAGGGTTGCGATTGCTAGAGTCAGGATGAACAGGCAGGAGCTGTGTGGCCCCTCCTTGACTCAGGCCCAACATCTCAGCGCACTGCTCCCCTTGTCCCCGACTGGTTAAAGCAGCCCAGGCCTGCCCTAACTGGAGCGAAGCCCTCCCGCTGCAGGAGCAGTGAAGGTCTTTGGTGGGGGTCCTTCCCCGCTGCAGGGTGACTGCCTCGCCGTGCAGAGCCATGCGCTTGGCAGCCTTTGACCCCAGCATTGGCCGCCCCATGCCCCCTTCTCCCCTAGCCCTGCCCAGTCTGCCAGCGGCCCTGGGCGGGTGGGTGACCTCCCAGGTCAGTGGCTAAGCGAAGAGATTCCCCTCGGAGTGGCAGAGAGGCTGATGGATGTCCAGGCGTCACACAGGAATTAGGGCACAACCGAGCTGAGTGCCAGGCACAGGGAGAGCTCTCACAGAGTCAGTCACAGCGCATGCTTCAGAGGAAGTGGAGGGACTCCCTGCTCGGCCCAAGGCGGGCGCGTACCTGGGTTCTCCTTTGCAGCTGGGAACCCATTTCTGCCCAACCGGCCCCCAACAGTGCACACACTGAACCCACCCGGGGGCAAGAGGTGGCCCCTGACCCCCCAAGGCCCCTTTTCCTGTGATTGCCCCGACTGGGCCTTTCTCTCCCTGCCGGGTCAGCAGAGGCAGGGGTATGCGCCAGTCAGAGTTCAGGGAAGTCAGCTGGGACGCCTGTGGGTGCCAGGGGCCCTGTGTGGTGGAGGCCGAAGCTGAGGTGGGAAGACAAGGGGAAATAGGCCTCACACCAGAAGCCTCAGTTTGTCCTCTCACGCTGGGCTGTAGGTGACAGGGAAGTCCAGGGGAGTTCTGCAGTGCGGGGTTCACGGAGTCTCTCTTCATCAGATCCCGGAGGGATGTGAGGGAGCAAGAGCACGGCTAGCAGCTCCAGGCGGGCTTCACTTCCAACTCTGCCATCTTCCAAATACATGAGGTTAGAGAGGTCAGGTTAGGTTAGAGAGGGTGGTACATGCTGTAATCCCAGCGCTCTGGGAGGCTGGGGCAGGAGGACTGCAAATGGGAGCCCTAGGTTAGCCAGATCCTGTTTTAAACTTTAAAAAACAGTTAAAGGGCTGGGGATATAGCTAGTGTGAAGGGCCTAGGTTAGATCCCCAGGACTAAAAAGAGGAGGAGGAGGAGGATCCCACTGGTCCTGAGAATTCCCTGCCTCCGAAGGGAACACACAGGACCTTCCAGTGTTGCTGCAGGAACCTTCCTGGCATGAAGCAGGGTGAATCAAACCCAGGCTCAGCAGCAGCCCAGCCTTACCCAGGAAGATCAATACAGGTTTCCTGTGTTACGCAACACGCGAGTTCCTGAAAAGTCGGAGGTGAATCAATCTTTTTCCCCAACTCAATGCGGAGGAACATCCGCTGTCAGCTCCGCATGGTGCCGAGGCTACAGGGGGCTTGCGCACGGCACGTGCGCGCACACAGCACACAGCCTGCCCTCCTAGGCACGCTGTCCATGCGCCGCCGCAGCCTGCTCACGGCGTCGTGGCAGACCCCTGCCGGAAGCAGCCGACCCTTGCACACAGGAAGACCTACTTCCTGCTTACGTGTTTGTCAGGTGGTTTCCATCACCAAGGCCTCTGCCAGCCTTTAATGAACACTGTTCCCAATCGTGGCACAGCCACACCTGGTAATCTCCCACTTGGCCTGGGGGGATAATTCCAAAGTACTTCCCGTATTTTGTACTTGGTGACAGGCGTGGTGGTGCATTGTCTGTGATCCCAGCAGTCTGGAGGCTGAGGCAGGAGGATCAGCACATGTTTGAGGCTAACAGATTTCAGGGCCAAGCCTGAACTACATAGCGAGACCTTGTCTCAACACCTCGCCCTTAATTAACAAACAAACTGGGGAGGACTCGTTGGCCTGTATCCTGCCCACCTTACAGGTGACACAGCTGAGGCGCGTAGCTGTACCTTAGCAGGAGCGCTGCCTCCTGGATCTGCAGTCTGACCGGAGTGTGGCTGGACCTCACCCTCAGGGAAGCTCTGCTGGAGCCCGCTCGGCCCTGGCCCGCCTCTTCTCAGGCCCTCTGGGGGGCCCACGCACCTCCGCCCAGCATGCAGAGCGCATGCAGAACTGGAGCCCTGCCCTGCCAGGACCTGCAGCCTCCTTACTGCCAGCCCTCGTCTGCCTGTAGGCTGGCTTTCCTGTCTCTCCTTTCAGGGTCCCTGTGAGTGACCCTAGGCACCACGGTACACGTGTTCAGTGGACACTCGCTAAGCTCCATTTTTATATCAGACACCAGGCTGGAAGCCGGACATTGCACAAGCTACTACCCGTCCTCCTCAAATAGTGTACTGGAAGGAAGGACGCTCCGAGAGACTTGACTACACCCAGTGGGACATTTACATTTGTGTGTAGGTGCTGGGGCAATCTGGGTGATGTTTGGAAGGATGAATAAGAGTTTGTTAGATTGGTAGGGGGAGGGAAGGGGACTCCAGTGGGAGGAGAATGTAGTGGCAGATGTGACTTGGGCCCTGCCAGGGACAGGCAGGGGAAAGGCAAAGCCCAGGAGTGAGGAGTGTGAGGCTGGGAGGGGAAGCAGGAACCCAGAAAAGAGCTTATTTTGCTACATTGGGATATTCAGATTTTATCTGGGGGTTCCTGCAGGGTTTTAGCCAGAGCCTGATGTGATCAAATGCAAACTCTAGTAAAGTGACAGAGAGGATGGTTTTGCTTTGTGCACCACTTGCCCCAGCGCTTAGTAGAAGCATGGGCCCAGATGCAGTGTTTATGGCTTGCTGAGGGTGGGTGAGTGACCCAGGGCCTCTTGGTGGGGACCGGGCACAGCGCTGGCCTAAGACGAGGGGAGCGGAGAGTGTGATGGACTCGGGGAACCCAGGCCCAAGCTTAGGGAAAAAGAGTTTAGCCTGGGGAACCGGCCGCAAAGGTATTGGAAGAGCAGAAACAAAAAGAACCCAGCACGGTCCTGGGGGTGACTCACAGATTAGCAATATCAGGAAGCTGCTGCCAGCCCAGTGCTAGAGGACAAGTGGCACCACCTGATCCCAGAAGCCAGAGTCCCTGGTGTGCAACAGGACTACAAAGAGGAAGAAGGGGTGCCACAGGTTGGGTTCCCCAAAAGTACAGTCTGAGCTGCAGAGTAGCATCAATAGGTTTTTATTTTTATTTATTTATTTTTGAATCCAAATTATTTTTAGTTTTATTTTTATTTTTGGTAGTGGGGATCGAACTCACTCAATAGGTTTTTAGGGGTCCCGGGAAGGAAGAAGCAGGACGGGCAGCAGGACAACCCTAACTGTGACACTATCTCAAGACAGCCCTCAGGACGCCAGCTGGGAGCCGTGATACTGGGAGGCTTTCAGAGGTGGCATAGCTGGGGCAAGAGGCCCCGAGACTACCAGGGCTGGAGGGAGAGCCTTTCTAGATCTCCCCAAAGCTGGGAGAAGTGGAACCCAGGGCCTTCTGCAAGCTAGTGGGGACCTCAGCCCCTGAGCTACAGCCCCAAGCTTTGAGGTCGGCCACAGCCCCACAGATGGGAGAGCAGACACAGCCTGACGGATCTGCCTCCTGTGCCTGCAGGTCCTGCCACTGGGAAAGCCCAGCTGGGTCCCCATGGGCGAGAGAACACAGGAAAGTCTGTTGAGGGCTAGTCCTGCAGAGGGGAGGTGGGGTGACTGGTGCTGGGCCCGAGAAGAAGCAGCAGATTGTAGGGGGACCTGGCCTCCATGGCTGGGTGCTCAAGGTGTTGCGTCCCAGAAGAAGCTGAGACAGCCCTGGGCCACGCTGCCCCCGCCCAGCGTCGGAGCCCAGCAGCCAGCACAGGGGCTCCTAGACTGCGGCATGGCAGACTGGAAATGCAGAAAACCTCGGGTGGGCTCTCCTGGACACGGGCGTGTGCAGGACTCCCCAGCACAGTACACACCCAACCCATCTTCCTAGGCCTCACCCGTGGCCACCCACCCATCAGACCCCCCCGCAATTCCCATGCCCCCCCCCACAGGTCCCCAGGCGGGGTGTTGCCTTCCACGCGGAGCCTCCTCTCTCTGTCTCCCGGCAGATCTAATCCCTCCTCACAGTCCCCCAAATTCCTAAACGCTTGACCTCTTCACCACACATGGGCTGTTCAGCCCCAGCATAGAATGTAATCTTGTGTCAAGCATCAAGAGAAACGGGGCAAAAAATACCCCCGGAAGATGATTGTAAAACTGAAGCAAGGTAACACGTGCGAAGCGCCCAGAACGGGGCACTAGAGGCCTCTGATGGTGCTATTTTTACTGTTTCAATTCTTCCTACTCTAATCCCTAGCGCCTGGCCGTTAGATGATGCTTAATTAGCGTTTGTTGAATGGAGAATTAACAAGGAAAGCGACTTATTCTTGGGGCTTGGCCTGGTTTTTAAAAATTAAGTATTTAGCAGAAGTGCATGGAAGAATTTTGGTAACAGGAATCTATGTTGGGCGCCCGGGGACTCCAAACTGACCTGGTTCTCTAAAGAAAGAAAAACGACGGGTTCCAAAGTGTGTTCTGTTCGCGGAGCTCTGCACGAAGCACACCTTGCATGCTCTCACATCTCACTGCGCAAAATGCAGGCGCACAGGCCTGGCAAGGCTGCGGGTTCAGGCAGCATCCCTTAGTGGCCGGAGGGACTTCCACCCGCGCCCCCAACCTCTACCCAGGCCGCACCCCGCCCTAGACTCCGCGGCGCGTGCAGGGGCCGGGAAGGGGTAGGAATTCTGCGGCGGCCACGTGGGCCCCTTCCGCTCGCTCCCCACATCCTTTGTTCCCACCAGCCCTGGCTCAGGAAGCTCTTTCTGCGAGTCACCGCGAAGGGGCGGCCCGGGAGCTGGAGAAGCTATTTCCGTGCTATCCGGACGGGCGGCAGGCGCGGGAGGGGCGTGGAGGTGGAGGCAGCGCAGAAGGCCCTGTGTTTGCTTTTATTTCATCCAACAGAAGGTTCTATTTGTGGAAGCGAACAGACGCTGGGGATTAGAGCTGGGAGGGGGCAGGAAAAGGAAAAAAAAAGCATATCCACTACCACGCACAGGTCTTCCCCGGAACTACCGCGTGGGGGTGAATGACTGATTCTGGAATTTATCACCTGCCCTCTCACCCCCCTCCTCGGGCTGCAGCCGAGCTTCGGCGGCGCCCACGGCTCTAAGCGGAGCTACCCCGCCGCGGAGCAGCGGGAAGATCCCCCAGGCGAAAGGTCTCCGCAGCCGACGGTGGCGAGCGGCGGGCGCCGAGAACCCGGGGCGCGCGTCCGCCTCGTGCCCGCAGCCCATTGTGTTGCAGTGAATGAGGCGCGCGCACCAATCAGCGCTTCCGTCGCCCCTCGCGGCCCCGCCCCGCCCGCCCACTTCCCCGGGACCCTGACGTCACGGGAACTTTTCCTCCGCCCCCTCCTTCGGCTGCCAGCGGCGAGCCCGGGGCCTGCAGGCGGGCGCGCGCTCCTGCCGCCCATCCCTGCCCGGGGGGCGTGTGCGCGCCCCGGGCGGCCCGGGACGCACCACCTGCGCTCGGGCGCGCGCCGCCCCGAGCAGCCCCAGCCCCCAGCCTCCGCTCTGCCTGGTCCCCTCCCTCCGCTCCGGTGACTGCTACTCGGGCGGCGGGGCCGGAGTCGTCGCAGCCACCTCATTGCACAACCCGGCTTCCCAACTGTTTACACAGCCCGGCCTGTGAGTGTGTGTGTGTATACAGCGTGAGTCACCGGGAGGCGGAGGAGGTGGAGGAAAAGGAGAAGGAGGAGTGCACTGGCCGGGATCAGTGCGGCGCACACACTCACTCGCACTCGTCACTCTCTCCGAGCGCGTCTCGCCAGATCGTACACCCGCCCGGGAGCTCAGGAGCGCGCAGGGATCCCGAGCGCCTCGGAAAGTTTGCTCCGGCTCGTACTCGGGACTAACTGCTTTGGGAAGTGCACTGGCTCCGCCGAGCCTGCGGAATCCCGACCTCGCGGCTCGGGACCCTGGGAACTCAGGTCGCCTCCGTCGCCGGGAACGTCGACAACAATAGCGGCGCCCGCCCCTCAGCAGGAGCTCCGAGCCGGTGTCAGCCAGGTCCTGGACCCCGAGCCTGCCTCCGACCTCCGGGCGCGCCGGCAGCAAGGTCCCTGCGTGCAAGGCGAGCGTCGCGGACCGGCTCCGGCTCTGCCCCTTGTGGGGGCCGAGGAAGACTCTGTCTGCAAACTCCAGCCAGCGGACTGGACGAAGTCTCGGCGCCCGCCCCAAGCCCGCAGCGTCTTCCCTCGCGGATCCCGGGACGTACAAAGCGGGGGCCGCCCAGGCCGGGGACGCGATGCGGGTCGGTCCCGTGCGCTCCGCCATGAGCGGTGCCTCGCAACCCCGCAGTCCGGCCCTGCTGCTCTCGGCCGCCCGGGGCACCCCGGCCAAGCGCCTGCTGGACGCGGACGACGCGGCGGCCGTGGCGGCCAAATGCCCGCGCCTCTCCGAATGCTCGAGCCCCCCGGAGTACCTCAGCCCCCCCGGCTCGCCCTGTAGCCCGCAGCCCCCACCCGCCGCGCCGGGGGCCTGCGGCGGCTCCGGAAGCGCACCGGGGCCCAGCCGCATCGCCGACTACCTGCTGCTGCCCCTGGCCGAGCGCGAGCATGTGTCCCGGGCACTGTGCATTCACACTGGCCGCGAGCTGCGCTGCAAGGTAGGCGTCCTGGGGCCGGGGCGGTCGGCCGATGGGCTTGGGGTCCCCAGGAGCGCGCGCAGTTCCGCCGACGCTTGAGTTCGGGGCGGGGTGGACGAAAGCGTGTCAAGGCCGGCCCTGGCGAGTTTGCCCGTGGGGAGCCCGAAGGGTTTCCTGTGGAGTGGGGTCCGGGGGCCTCTGCGGTCTGGAGGACCTCGCCGGCTCCGCGGCCCTCTCGACGCCGTTTAGCTAGCGCGTGGCGTCCGTGTAAGTTGCGGAGCGGAGCCGGATCCCAGGGCCGTGCCGTTTCCCTTCCCCTTCCCTCACCCCGCTGGAGGGGAAGCAGCGTGGAGCAGCTGGCAGTGGAGGCCGGAGGTTCGCCAGCTCGGCTGTAGCTGGTGAAGGCCAGGTCTGGCTCCTGCCCCGCCGCTTCCCACTTGAACCCGCGTTGGGGTGGGAATCCTGCCCGCACAGGGAGCAGAACTAGGGGGTCTTGCAGCAGAGGCTGGGAACTTGGCCCGAGTAGAAATATTGGAAAGCCCACACGCTGGGGAGATTTGCTTCCATTCAGTATTTCCGGGGCAGCGACTTTTTTTGGCGCAGAAGGGCTCCCATCCCAGAGGAGGAGGTGGAACCAACTCCTAGAAACAGGTTCGGCCTGGGGACCCCCACCCCACGACAGCACGCATGGACGCAGCCCGCTCCCCTTCTTCGCTCTGCGAGCCTGACGCTGGGGACTCAGACACCTCAGAACCCGGGGCTGCTCATTTCCATCCCCAGGGTTAAAAGTTGTTCCTGGGTTTCCCGAAACTCACCTGACACCCCAAAACTCCCCCTGGGCTTGCTGCTGCCACCTACTGTCCTCGCATGTGAAATTTCAAGTGTACACTCCAGCCCAGTTTGCCTGTGTGTGTGTGTGTGTGTGTGTGTGTGTGTGTGTGTTGGGGGGGGTCTCTCAGGAACTGGGGGGCGGGCACTGTCGCCGAGAGCTGTTTGGGGAGACCTGGGCGGGCAGGAGCAGGGGACAGCAGAGGATCTTTCCAGTTGGTGCCAGAGCCGCCACCTCGGAGGTGGGGTGGGTCTAGTCATTGTGCAACCCCTTCCAGTTCCTGTGAGCAGATAATAGACGAATCCAGATGGTGACAGCCCGTGTGTCACCGTTTCCAGTTGAGGCTAGGATATGAGTAACTGGACTGAACAAAAGGCCCTTAAAGAGACCAGCCACCTCCTCTGCCGAGATGCTCCCTGTTCAGGGGGCAGGGCGTGTCCCTTGGCCAGTGGGGGGGTACCCAGATGAAAAAGCCCATTCACAGGAACCCATTCTCGGGTGCTCTCCCCTCCTGGGAGAGTGGAACTTGGGCTGCTGACACCTGAGTCACAACTGTAGGCAGGTTGCTTAAGCTTGCACTGTCACAGTCTCCTTCCAAGTCATCTGTTCCTTCTGACTAATGACAGCTAGGCATGTTCTGTGGCCTCCGCTTCCCCTTGGAGGCTGCAGAGTCACCACATTCTGTGCCTCCCCTGTGATCAGCCCTGCGGGTGTGCAAGAGATACATGCATGCTTGGGGACCGCCCTTGAGCCCCTGGAGATGCTGCGGTACTTGCCAGTGTCCCTCGAAAGCGTGGAGGGGCCACGAAACAGGAAGTTAGAGGACTTCTCATGGAAGACAGTAGCACACAGGGAAGACAGTCCTTTAAGCCACCCACACAGATGGGGGCGACCCATGGGGGGTGTGCCTGACTTCCGTGCAGCTAAGGCTGCATAGGGTGAGGCAGCGGGGACAAGGGAGTAAATGAATGGAGCCTCCTGCCATTCAGAGCCCAGAGGTGGAGACTCAGCCAGCTCCTTCAGGGCCTTGGAGGCAACACCTGCTTTTGTAGCTCCTTACAGGCCCCTTCTCTCTGCAGGTGTTTCCCATTAAACACTACCAGGACAAAATCCGGCCATACATCCAGCTGCCTTCGCACAGAAACATCACCGGGATCGTGGAGGTGATTCTGGGAGAGACCAAGGCCTACGTCTTCTTCGAGAAGGACTTTGGGGACATGCACTCCTACGTGCGAAGCCGGAAGAGGCTGCGGGAAGAGGAGGCCGCCCGGCTGTTCAAGCAGATTGTCTCGGCCGTAGCCCACTGCCACCAGTCCGCCATCGTGCTGGGGGACCTGAAGCTGAGGAAGTTTGTCTTCTCCACGGAGGAGAGGTGAGTGGCCACTGCAGCTCCTCTTGTGGCCTTTTGGAACCGAAACACGGGTGCAGGGCATGCAGTTAGACGCAGTGTTAGATGCAGCATCCAGAAGTCCTGCTCCTGAGAAGTCATGACCAAGGTTGGTTTATTCTGTATTGTCTTGGGGGGATCCTGGGGACCCTCCATGCTTCTGTGGGTTCTCGTGGACAGGATGCCCTTCCCACGTGTACCCCAGGATGAGAAAGGTCATTCCCATTGTCAGAAAGGTCAGCCCTGTGAGTAGATGTGCACCTGTGCTTTAACAGTAGGGACTGACCTGGAACACCAAGGAATTTCGTTAGGCCTGGACAGTGACAGCTGGTTGGATGCCTCATGTTTGCAGAGTTCTGCTCTTCACACAGTATTGCTCCTGTCTCTCAGGCTAGGTGCCCTCTGCTTTCTTCATGTTGTCCGGTGACTTCTTAGATATCTTGTTGGCTACATCTTCAGAAAATAGCCATATTGAATAGTAAATAGAAGTTGGCTACAGTTGATTGCTAAATATAGATCATGGCTTACCTAATAAAGGACAAGATGAGCTGGATAAGAGAATAATGAGTCATTAAGATTCAAAGTGAAGGTTTCGGACAAGAGAATTCAGGAAGCCACACAAGATAGACCATACCCGATTTTAAGATGCAGACCGTGTCTTGAGGAAAGACCGAGAGCTGTAGTGCTCTAGAATTGCAGAAGCAGGGGTTAGCTGTTGTGTTGTTTGTATTCCCACGGGGCTTATTCCATGCAAACACTTGTACCTCTAACTCCAAAGCATCCTGAAAAATACAGGGTGAATTGCCATAGAGTGACTTTGTGTCTGACCTTGTAGTAATGATTGAAACATCCTGATTAGCAAAGAAAAGCAAACTGTTTGCAATGAAGAAGTGTCCAGTTTCTGGAACTTGTGTTCCTTCAGTACAGCGATGCGTTTTTCTGAAATATGCCTTCCACACCTCCTTACCAGCTTTTGAAATGTGCATTGCACAGGCCAGTGTCATGCGCGGGCTTTGGCAACCCGGGGGTTAAGCAATGGCAGGCTGACACGAATCGTGTAACCGGCACAGGTGCGGGGTTTTAGTGCTCCGGCAGCCAATCAGGGGCAGCCAGTGTGCGTTGAGTCATATTTTCCGTTTACAGAACCAATGGGTATTTTACATAACGACAGGGAGGTCACGGTGAGGACATACTGAAGTTAGCACATGTGTACTACACTCCAGGGAACAGGAACGCAGGAAGGACAGAAAAAAAAAAACCACCCAGGCCTTTTAGAGGAAAAGGAACTGACCCATCAGCTCGTGCCAACTCTGTGCCTATAAGTTCACAACAAGTGGCTTCCAGAAGCAGGGCTGTTGCCGAGAAGCAAGGGGAGGCCCATGTTAAACCTCCCGGCCTCGCTGCAGGCTCTGGGGGCTTGGAGACTGGCGTGGCTGGTTCTGAATGCGGAGACTCTGAGTCACCTGCAGCTCGTAAGGGCTAAGGGAGCCTGTGACTAAAGGATTTTCAGAGCATAGTTGTCACCAGCCCAGAGCCCTCCCAAGGCGCACGCACCCTGGCATCCATGTGCCGTGCTGTGGGGCACCTGTGCTTGGGTGGGAGTTTGGCAGTCACCTGTCTGTCCAGGCTAAGTGTGCTTAGCAGTTAAACACCCAGGGAATTAATTGGCACTCCTTGTAGCTTGCCCATCCTGGGACCGAGTTGCTTTGTGTGTACGTGTCAGTGTGGCCAGAGTGCTAGTGACCTGTGCACACTAACAGTGATACAGTGACCTCAGGCTCCATGCTCCGTAATGTAAAGCACGTGTCCAAGCGGCCCTAGCACTCAGTGTCCCTGGAAAAGACTGGCTCCAAGGTCGCCCCTGTCCTGGCCGTTCCCTGACAGCTTTTGTGGAAAACGTCAGCATTCTCCCGAGACGAGCTCCCAGCTTTGCAATATGAACTTTGCCAGTTGTGTAACCCTGGTTAGGATCTCTCACAAGCCTGAGCATCACGGCTACTGTTTGGGACCTTGTGTCACACCCTCCACCCTGGGCGGGCGCTCTCTGGGTACTCTAAAACACGCAGTGCAGTTGATATTGGTGAATCAAATCCGAGTTCCTGGAGAGGGGGCAGATGGGATTCCTGACCCTGTGCCGTGAGTGCCTCAGGCACTGGTCAGGAAGGCCTTGTCGTTGGCGTTACTTGTGTTTTGTGGTACTGGGGATTGAGCCCAGGGCCTCCTCCAGCCCAGGCAAACCCTGCCCCCCGAGCCATGTCGCCAGTTGCTTTTATCTTGAGCCATGCAGGCTGGGCTTGGGGATGGATAGCTGGGAAGCAGGTGTAGGCCACCGCCTCACCACCCTGAGATCTGGTCTGGACATAACAGCCCGACTCTTCTCTTCTGCAGAACCCAGCTCCGACTGGAAAGCCTGGAAGATACACACATAATCAAGGGCGAGGACGACGCTTTGTCGGACAAGCACGGCTGCCCGGCCTACGTGAGCCCCGAGATTCTCAACACCACGGGGACCTACTCTGGGAAGGCCGCGGACGTTTGGAGCCTGGGCGTGATGCTCTTCACCCTCTTGGTGGGCCGATACCCCTTCCATGACTCAGACCCTAGTGCCCTTTTCTCCAAAATCCGCCGGGGACAGTTCTGCATTCCCGACCACATTTCCCCCAAAGCCAGGTGCCTCATCCGCAGCCTCCTGAGACGGGAGCCTTGCGAGCGCCTCACTGCTCCCGAGATCCTACTCCATCCATGGTTCTCGGCTGCCTTGGAACCTGGGTACATTGACTCAGAAATAGGAACTTCAGACCAGATTGTTCCAGAGTACCAGGAGGACAGTGACATGAGTTCCTTCTTTTGCTAATCCCAGAAACCTCAGAAACCTCACAATTCTCACACATGGCATTTCCATTTCTGAAGACAGGCAGGCCTGCCGGCGTGGTGCTGCCCAGAGCGATGCCTGGGCCCACATGGCTGCCGAGGGCTCTGAGTGGCAATCCCTTCGTGGTCGGGATGAGTGACTTGGTCCAAGCGGAGTCTACTCTGCCTGGCCGTGCCGTAGCATTGTTCCCCTTCTTAAACTGTCACTAGCTCTCCCTTGGCCGGATTTGGGGCTTCTGCAAGTCTTGAAGTTGGCAGGGGATGTGGGCGACCCATCCTGTGTTCAGATGTCACGAATGCCCGTCTGAGCAGGAAATGAAGCAGATTGCACAGCGGTATTTTGGGCAGTAACTATTTTAACAGGATGACAACTAACTTGGGCCGATAAACTTGCCATCTCCGGACCTGTCTTTGGGAGCTGGACCTGCCACCTGGGTTTCTCTGAGTGGAGAGTCCTTGTGGTTTAACACTCAGCTGTTCCAAGGCCTCTGCTCTGCTGTGGGCGCGGACTGAGGTGCTCCGGAGTCCGCCTTGGCCCAGGTTCTGCTGCGTCCTGCCGAGACACCTATGCAATAATGCCTCCCTGCCCCGGACCTGGCCTCGCTTGCCTGGGACACTGCCGAGAGATTTGAACTCCTGGCTGCTTCAAAACCTTGAGCTCCTTTGTTCCTTAAGACTAATTTGATGACTTGAAACCGTCAGCTTTTTGTGCTCCCTTTGAATTCACTGGCGTTTGGTCCTGGACTTTCTTTCCTCGAGACATCTTCGGTGGGGCGTTTTGTCTGGGAGGAAATGGAGAAGGAGCAAGTGTATTCTGGGGTCGCAGGAGACTGTCAGGCTTGCTTGCGCATCATGCTGTGCCCTGTGGGCCCGTGGCCAAGGTGGCCAGGTGTACACAGCCACGGTTTGTACAGTGTGCTGTGGTTTGTGAAGACATCTGCGCAGTCGGCTTCTAGGGGGCCGAGCGAGCCCCAGATACCCCCAGTCACTTTGGACTTGGTGCATCATTTGACCTGACTGCTCCTCTCACCCCCCACCTGCTTTGGCAGTGGGTGGCCTCTATCCGGTGCTTCCAGACCAAAAACCCACTCCCCCCAAAGACGGAGCTTCGTGGAGAAACTGCAGCCCGAGTCAGAAACTGACAGGCTGAGGTTGGGTGGTTAAACGGGTAAACAGAGCATGCCGGGTCCTGAGAAATGGCACAGAACCAGGCGGGCGTCTTTAAGGGCTACGCCTAGGCAGACTGCTGCCCTGCATTGTGAGAATGCCGTGTATACCTCACGTACTGTGTACTCTGTACGGACCTTTTACCTTTTAGACCGTGTCTGACGTGTTGTCTCCAGGCGTGTTCGGTGTGTGTGTCTGTGTCTGTCTGCGTAACCTGCGTGTGAAAAGCCACGTGAAATGTGAACGAAGTCGGCGAGACGGCCGCGTAGAATCATGGGACTTGGGGCGAGGGGACAGGCCTCCACCCGTCCCCTCACGGCTCGTGGTTGTTTGACTCTTGTATCTGTGATACGTTACCCACCCGCAGCGTCTGGGCTGGCAGGGCTTCTGCCGGGCCGGCGAGAAACACTAGATCCTTCCGTGCGTGTGTAGATGCGTGCAGCGAGACGCTGCCGCGGACCTGTAGAGAATTTTAATAAATCTTGTTTCGTACAGAGGCGTGGTGGCTTTCTTTGGGGCTTGGAGCCCCTGGAAAAGGAGGCAGGCAGGCTGGCACGCAGCCCTTGCTGTGCATCAGTGGGCAGATGTGTTGGGTGGGGGGAGCTCCTTTGGTGAAACCGGGCTGGTGGGGACCACGGCTGGCCTGAGCGGGGGATGCTTGGAGGGGGCTTGTGCGGGAGCTTGGGCTGTGAGACTCCTGGCTTTTTACACCCCTGCCCCCTGTTTTCGAGACAGGGTCTTACTGTGCAGTGCAGAGTGGCCTTGAACCCCTCCTGCCTCAGCCTCCTGAGTGCTGGGGTGCTAGGATTATAGGCGCGTACTACCATGCTCAGTTTTTTTTCTTTTTTGAGACAAGGTCTCACCCTCTTGGCTTTCAGTGCATGGAGCAGGAACCTCTGAGAATGTACCAAAAGTTAGGAACCCTCCGGAACGGTATCACAGAGTTTTGCTTCTCCCTGGAGGTCCAGTAGCCCCCAGTGACCTCTCAGGACCCTCTGCTGAGAGCCCCACTTCCCCTCAGGGTAAAAATCGAAATGAACACAAGGAAAATCTGCCTAAGGAACGTGGATCTGAGCCCAGAGAGGGCAAGCAGGCGTGTCTCTTGGAGCCAGGTTCTGGGCTTAGTTATTCCTGCAGAATCCCTGCACATACAAGGTCAGCAGGTCCTCAGCAATGCCAGCAGTCAGCAGGGTGGAGCTCGGTCCTCCCTCCTGCCCCTTCCAGCCCTGCTGGCACCTGTGCCCCACGTAACCCCGGGGACAGTTTTTAACCCTAAATCTAGAAATCAGATGGTGCGTACTCATTGGCCCTGGGTTCTCGGGAAGTGGTGGTGGGACCCGGCCGAGCAGCCTGTGACCTCCTGATGGGCCTTGTGTGGGGCAGGGGGCCGCACACTGGGTGTCGGGGGCTGGTCCCCGGACCGGACCGGACTTCAGATGCTCCAGGGTGAGTGTCCTGCACCAGGCCAGGATCCCTGTCCTCTCGGGTCCCAGAGCAGCTGGGCAGAACTTGGGAACACAAATTCGAACACTTTGGACTCCGTGGAACTCTGGATTTCAAAACACTCTGCAAGCAATTAGGGTTACGACACTGCTCTGTTCTGTTGTCACACGAACCGAGAGGAGAGCAACTGGGCCAGGATCATGGCAACACGCAGTGTCCCGGCCCCGGGAAGCCCATCCCTCCCAAGGCTGGGCAGGCCTGGGGCGCTGAGACCACTGATTACAGAGCTTGGGGTGAGAGAGCTGAGGCCTTTATTATCCCCCAGGCTCAGCAAACGTGGTGGTTGAGTAAATCATTCAGGCAGCACCTGAGGGTGCCATTCAGGAGTTTTGTCTTTGCTTTTTTATTCGCATTCTTCCCACGGGTTTCTCCTTTATACACACAGTAGCTAGGTGGACTGGGTATGGTGACTGTCTTTCAGCCATCCAGGAAAAAGCAGGTCAGAGCACAGATGTGGTCCTGGGTCTTGGGACTCGGTGCTGTGTTCTGTCAGCATCCCCACAGTTTTCTCCTAAAGGTGACGAGCAGGTGGCTCAAGACAAACACAAATATGGAGCTTTGGCTCCATTAACGTCCTCAAAATTACCCAGTACATCAGTTAAAAGGACAGACACATGTCCAAAATGGAAGTCCAATAGTCATTCAACAAACATTTACCATGTACCTACTCCGTGCCAGACACTGGTAGACTCCTGGGAAACAGATGACCGAGACCCAGCCTGGAAGAAAAGCTCCATGAGGTGAGGGACCATGGTTCCCCCAGCTCCCCAGCATCCAGCAAAGTGCCTACCGTGGACTGTGTCAGATGCCAGTGGGGTCGGGTGGGCAGGTGGGCGGATGGTGGGTGGGTGAGTCACGGGGATGTCGCATGCAGGGACAGGCAGGTAGCTGGATACCCTTAAGCAGCGCAGAGCCAGATCCCGTGCCTCCAGGCAGAGCCAAGACCACGGAGGTGGACATCTGGAGACCAGGGCCCCAGCCCCGCTCCGAAGCCCTGCTCTACCTCACTGTGAACAAGCAGTCTGCCTGCTTCCCGTTTGCTCATTTTACTCTTTGTGTGGTGGCACCCGGGATTGAATTCAGGGCCTTTGCACAGAGCTAGTTCCCAAGGCCTTATTTTTTATTTTGAGACAGGGTCTCACTAAATTGTCCAGATTGGGCTTGAATTTGCAGTCCTCCTGCCTCAGCCTCCCAAGTGCTAAGATCACAGGTGTGCACCACCATGCACAGTTCCTTTGCCTATATATAGTCTCCCTTGGTTTTTTGAACCAGAATCTCATGATGTAGCCTAGGCTGGCTTTGAACTCACTATGTAGCTCCGGCTGGCCTTCAACTTGTGGCGACCTTCCTGCCTCAGCCTCCTGAGTGCTGGGATCCCATGTTTGAGCTACCATGCCGGACTCAGGTGCTTCTTTGATCATCTGGGCTGCAGTCATCTTTCGGGGTGACATCTTTCAGGGTGACAGCTCAGCCCAAAGTCACATAGCACGGCCTTCACTTAGCGTGTCAGAGCCGGGAGGGAGCCGTGGACACGGCCGTGTCCTCGGTGTGCGTGGCATCCTGGAAAGGAAGAGGCGCGTTTCGGAGGATGAAGCTGCGCCAAGTCAGCGGTTTGGCCACAGTGCCGAGCCAGTTGGTTGGTTTCTTCACTGTGAAGACCCCAGGCAGGCACCAGCTTAGAGAGACGGTGGGTGGAGGAGGTCAGGGTGCTCTCCTTCCACTGCAGCGCTTTCCTGTGAGGCCCAGGCTGATCCAGAATAAAACCCCATCTTAAGGACAGCTGGGCATGGCGGTGCACGCCTGTGGCCCGGGAAGCTGCCGCGGCACTGCAGGCTCAGCCCCACCTGGGCACTCAGTGACCCACAGACCCGGCTGGGGGCCCATGGCGGCCTCACCGGGCCCCGCCCCCGCCCCCGCCCACCAGACCTCAGGTGCCATCTCTGCCCGACACAAGTGTCTGAGGACTCGGCTTGCAGCCCTGGCCTGCGAGCCAGGATGTGCTTTGGTTTCCCCATTGTGTGCCCTCTCAGCTTGCCTGGCTTGAGAAGGATGGGACTGAGTCCCCCAGGGCTGCTGGGCCCCAACGCCAATTCAGGAGCTCAGCGATGCCCGGGACCTGCACCTGCCGGGTGGGTGCTGGGTCCCTGGGCTTGGCACACTTCCCCCTTCTTTTGCTTACACCCAGGGCCTTGGCACCGTGGTCCATCCCAGTCCCTCCCATTTTCTCACCGTTGAGAAAGGGGCTCACTAAGTTGGCCAGGCTGGGCTTGAACTTGTGAGCCTCCTGCTGCAGCCTCCCTGGGAGCTGGATCACAGTGTGTGCCACTCCACCCGCCAGCAAGTTGCAGTGTCACCGGATGGTGACTCCTGCTCTGTCAAGTACAGGCGGCAGTGGGTGCTTGGCAGGCTCTGACTGTGGGTGGGGCTGGCGACCCAGGGGAGCTGTCTGGGGCCGCGGTGGGGGTCAGAGAGCCCCTGGTCCTCGACGCCCGCCCCTCCCTCTCCCTCTTTCCCCGCTGTTTAGTGAGTGGTGTGGGGGGGTCAGTGGTGGCCGTGGTCACTGAACCTGGGCTCAGCCTGCCAGCACCCCATGGCTTGGCTTCTGTTTGGCCACCAGCACCTTTAGGGGAGCAGGGGACTTGAACCCCCTCTCCCAGGTGCCACCCTGATCCCATCCGGGGAGTAGGGACTCGAAGGATCGGAACACCACTAGTTTCTGCTAAGGCAGAGGCCCCGTGCCAGCCGGCCGGTTGACAGAGAGGTTGAACAGAGGCTGGGGTCACAGAGGCCCAGGGTTTGCAGCGTGGATCTGGGGTGAGGCACTGATCTGCCTTAGCTCAGCTGCTTTACCTATGAAATTCATACAGTAGTGAGAAAGCAGGCTCCGAGAATGTTTCCCACGCGCCTGACTGTGTAGAAAATACTCAGCAGCTGCTCAACACGTCAGAGACTATCAAAAGGCCTGTAATCTTAGCACTCAGGAGGCTGAGGCAGGAGAGTCACTTGAGCCCAGCCTAGGCAATGTAGTGATAGCAGGTCTTAATTTGTTTACTTGTTGAACAGGGTCTCATTATGTGGTTCAGGCTGACCTTGAACTCACTGTGTAGCCAGGCTGGTTTTGAACTCTCCGGGATCCTCCTGCTTCAGCCTCTCAAGAGTACTAGGATTACAGGCGTTCATCACCATGCTCAGCAATGATATCACATTTTAGAAAAACAAATAAAAAACAAAAAAGAGAAAGGGAAGAAAAAAGTGCTGAACAGTACCTCCCGAGGGCGGGTGTGGGCGGGGTCTGCGAGGGCTGGGGCTTCCTTTCCTCAGGGCTGTGAGGGGCCTGCATTCCCAGGCAGCACAGGGCCGCTCTGCCGCTGGCCCCTGACGCCGGATGAGCAACCTGGGTGTAAACCCGGTCCAAACAGACCGCTTGGGCAGCAATGAGCGTTGCACCCGGGGCCTCCACACTGCGCTCCACCCCGGCCCGTTTTAGTTTTAAGGCAGGGTGTCACAGAGTGGCCAGACTGCCCAGGCTAGCCCCAGCCTCCCGGCTCAGCCTCCCAGAGGGCAGGGATGACAGGCCTGCGCAGCAGGTGTGGCCCAGAGAGAAGGCTCCTGAATATCAGTTAAAATGAGCTGATTCCTAAAAACCGGTCCGTTTTGGGGAAGCCGGGAGGAGCGAGGAGAGGAGCTGACTGCATGGCCACTTGGAACAGGCAGAGTCCTGGCCACCCCTGAGGGAGTCCATCATCTCCTGCTGGCCTGGAGGGACACCGCTGCCCCGTCCACACCCGGCTCTACGGCCAGGACCAGGGCAGCCCCGCCACTGCACTCCCAGAGCCTCCCGGCCCCCCGCTGTCCTCTCGCCCGGCACTGCCTGGCCCCTTCCAGTCCCAGCCTGCCAAGGTCTCCCAGGCACCCCAGCCAACAGAGTGGAGGGCGTGGCGGGCCGAGTGCACTGGACACCAGGAAGGGATCCCCAACAACAATGAGGTCGCTGAGACTGGAGGTTCAGTGGGGCTGGTTTTCACAGGAGCAGTTGCCCAGGGCTGAAATCTCGGTTTGGGCTCTATCCCTGCCCCTCCCTGGACTGAGTGCTGACGAATCATTTCGTCTCCCTGGGCCCGTTTCTGGCACAGTGCAGTTCACGGTAGTAACGGCCTGGTAGAGTTGAGGTGAGTGTTAAATAATGCGCGCAAGGCCCTGCGCATGCGCCTGGCGGACGGTGGGCGAGCCTACCGATCAAGGTCGACCGGCGCTGCGCAGATCTGAGCTCTGTCCTTGCTCTAGGGCCTGCGGGAAACAGGCTTTCCTTTTGTGCACGCTACATTGCTCAGTGCTCACGCACAGCTCCCCAACGATTGGCCTGGGATGCCTTGAGAGAGGTGATCTGCGTTCTTTCTTTGTTTCTTCATTTTTCGGGGGTGGTGGGAGGAGGAATAGAGGGGGTAGATGCAGGGCCTCACGCACTGGGTAATGTTTTCAATTTTATTTTGAGACAAAGTCACACAAAGCTGCCCAGGCTGGGCTTGAACTAGAAATCTTCCCTCTTCAGCCTCCCGCATGGTTAGCACGGCAGGCGGCACCGCCATGCCCAGCAAGAGGGGGTGGTTTCCACAACGTGTTCCCAGGACCCCCAAGTGTTCACAGCTGCTGTGTGGCCACGTGGGGACAGCAGGGGACACTGGAGCAGCAGCCAGCACCCTCTACTCCCCCTCGTCCAGGGCTCTTCTGTGCTTATTTTGTTTTATTATTTCCCTGTGCGGTACCGGGAATCAGACCCAGGACCCCACACTGGTGAATCACGTTCTCTCTCCCCGAGCCGGCCTGATTTTTATGCTTACTATGGAGCTTTATGGGAAAATTTTATTTGTAGGCAGATTTTTGGAGCTGAAAAACACATAAAAATTGTTGATATCCAAACTTAGGTCCCAGGACCCCTGTAGGCGAGGCCGTGGTGGAGGTCAGGGCGCAGATTCCCCATACCCCGTGACTGACTGAATCAGACCTCTCCTCCGGGCATGCGGCAGATTTTGTTTTTGTTTGTGTATTTTGCAATGCTGAGGCTTGGACCCCGGGACCTTCCACTGAACTATGTCTCCAGCTCTTTTTATATATTTTATTTTGAGACAAGATCTCACTAAGCTACTGAGTCACCCAGGCTGGGCTTGAACTTGCAATCCTGCTGCTTTAGCCTCCCAATGCGCTGGGGGTCACAGGCGTGCACCCCACCCACCCCGCGGGCTGTGGTCTTAAGATCAATTTTATGGGGATTTCCGTTCACCCTAACATTGGAAAAACATGCGTCATAGTATTTCATGGGTGGGGAGATCGAGTCCTTGCCAAGGGAGGTGGGTGGCTCAGGGTCTCCTGGGCGTAGTTGGAGGGGCTGAGGCGAAAGGTTTGTTCACTCCTAGACCAGTCGGATCCTCCAGGCCACTGTCATGGAGCCCTCAGGTGGGGCAGCTGGTACCAGCACACCTCTCTCTTACAGTTCCGGCAGCCGGAAGAGCCTCAGTTGGCCAGGGCGTGGTTTGTCCACCGACGTCCTCTCCCCGGTCAGCACTCGAAGGCCATCTGGTTTAGAAAGCGCCCATCTGCCTTGGGACCTCTCAGTCACCTCCTAACCACCCTGCATGGAACTCTGTGACGGGGAATTGGAGATTTTTTTTTTTTATCGGTACTGTGGATCAAACTCATGACCACGGGCTTGCAAGGCAGGAGCTTAAGCCACTGAGCTAAATCTCTGGCTCAGGGCATTGGAGTTTTATCCATTTTCTTTCTCTGAAGCCCAGGGGGAGCTGAGCCACATCCCCATCCTCTTTTCAAAAGTTTGAAGTTCTGACGCAGGGTCTCCAGAGTCGCCCTGACTGGCCTCATTGTTTCGGATCTCCTGCCTCAGCCTCCCGAGCAGCGGGGACTGTAGGTTGTGCTGCTGTGCCTGTGCCCTGGTTACATTAGGGAATGTCTGAATGCTCGGTCTAGAGCGCTAGGTAAGTGGTTTGCAGACGACCAGGCCAGGCCAGCAGCAGGGTGCTGGAAGGAGACAGGACTCCACCTCCCACCTTGGTCTAGGGCTCCTTTCCAGTCTTCTCCATCCTTGCCTGGGGGGTGGGTGTGTGTGTGGGCTCAGTGGACCAAAGCCATTCTCCTGGAGAGACAGATCAGGGTCACCACGTGATGGAGCATGAGGTGCCAGGAAAGAATAAAGCAGCTTAGGACAGAGTGCCCTGGGGGGAGGATTTCAGATGGAATGCAGAGAGGCCTTCCTCCCATCACCTGTGGGAAGGGCTTTCCAGATAAGGGGTAGCACGCACAAAGGCCCTGAGACAGAAAAGAGCTCAGTGTGTGTGAGGAACCACAAGGATGGCATGTGGCTTAGCTGAGACTCTGTTCGACTTCCTTTGGACAGCACCTGGAACACTGGCCATGATGTCACCTTCAGAGTGACAAGGACAGCTCCCTCCCATTCAATGGTTTCATTCTATTCTATTTTATGTTATTCTGAATTCTATTTAATGAGATGTCACTTTCCTGTAATACAGTTAGCCCACACCCAGCATGCAGGTAGATGAGAGCTACCTGCAGGGACATACCTGTGTCCAGGGACACACCTGTGAGGTCCCTGGAATCAGGACAGAGCATGCCATTGTCACCACAGGGACCTCGCCCCTCTCCTGCGGCTTCCTGCAGTCACCCCGATTCTGCCTGGAGCTGTGGGGTCCCACAGTGTTCAGGGCTCTGGGGCCTCTCCCTGCTGTCACAGGGCAGTGGTCAGCTCTCGTTGTTGGGTCTGAGTCCCTTATAGGGCCGGGTCGTGTAGTTTATTTGTCCGGTTCCACACCTGGGTGGTCCCCTTGGGAGTCAGGACCAAGCCGCCATAACCACTTTGCGCCTTCTTTGTGCAAACAGATGCTTGCATTTCCCTGGGGTGCAGAAGTGGGATCTCGGGGCTTACTCTGATCTGTGTCCCACTCCTGCTGCTGTGCATGTGCCAGCACTTAGGACTGTCAGATAAACTGCGTGTGTTTACAGTTGGCCTCTTACTCATGGGTTCTACCCACAGATGCGATAAACTGCGGATCAAAAATACTGAAAAACCTTGGTGGGGTGGCCCACACCTACAAACCCAGCATTTGTGAGGCTGAGACAGGAGGGTCATTGTGAGTTGGAGGCCAGTCTCAGGTACCTAATGAGCTCAAGGCCAGCCTCAACTACTTAACAAGACCCTGTCTCAAAAAGCCAAAACAAACAATAATGCAGGGGAAAACTTTTGCATCTGTACTATACACATGCAGACTTTTCCCATTATTTCCTAAACAGTCCAGTGTGACACCTCTTTACGTAGAATTTCTACTAGGTATTATGAGTAAACCTGAGTTGGGGTAAACAGGAGGCCTTGTACAGGTTCACGCAAACACGACTGTTTTATGTGAGGGCAGAGCATCTGGAGACTCGTGAACCTAGGAAGGCGGGCAGGGGGCCCAGGGTCCTAGAGCAGTGCTCTGTGGGTACTGATTTTATCTTGTGTGCATGTACCTATATTTAGCCGTTCTAGCAGACGGTGGTGGCATCTCATCATGTTCTAATTTCCCTTTTCCTGATGACTAATGAGGTTGAGCATCTTTTCAAAGTGCTCATTTGCCATTCGTATCTCTTTCCCGGTGAGGTGTCTGCTCCAGTGTTTGGCTATTTTTAAATTGGGGTGTCTGCTTCCTTACTGAAGGGCAGAAGTGCTTTTTATAGGGCGGGTGCAAGCTTTTTGTTCAGTACGTATTTTTGCAAATAGCACCTCCTGGTCTGCGACTTGTCTTTCTTATGGTCTTAAAGACTGTCTTTTGAAGAGGTGAAGTTTTATATTTTTATATAAGTGCAATTTATCAATATTTTCTTTTATGGTTCATATATTTTCTAGTCTTCAGAAATTGTGCCTTGCCTAGAGTTTACGAGATTGTGTCTTCCGTGATTTTTTTTGGAAAGTTCTGCAGCTCTAGGACTTTCACTTGGGTCCAGGGCCCTCCCCGGGATTTTTTTCTGAGCGGTTTGGGAGAGGGTCCAGGATTAGGTTTTGGACCCACCGCGCACTTGCGCGCGATCCTTCCAGCACTGCTTGTTTGGGGACCTGCCGTGCAGCTGTGCGTCCCGTCCCGGTGCCGATGTCGGGGTGGGGGCGAGGGGGCGGCCTGCAGGGTCCCTCGTGGCCTGCGAGGTGGCCGGGCGCTGGCCCACGGCGGGCACCGCGGCGATGAAGTCACCGCTGAGAGCGGCTTGTAGGGCGGGGCCTGGCGGTGTGCGAGGCGCTCAGAGATTCGCCCTGGGCTTGCGTAAACCGCCGATTAGGAAAGCGTTAGGTAACCCGAGTGGCCGGCGATTACACAGGGCGGCCGGGCGCGAGGCCAGGGAATGCGGCCCGCGGGGATGGCGTTGCCCAAGTCGGAAGGCGCTGCAGCCCGCACAGCCTCCGAGCTGCGGCGCAAGTGCCCGGGTGGCCAGAGCGCGCGGCCCATCCTAGCTCCGCTCCGCCTGGAGCCAAAGCCCAGGGGCCCCACCCTACCCGCCAAGGCTCAGAAATGCACCCTGCTGCCCTGGCAGCAGGTTTGGTACCAGGGGATGAACCCCGGGCCAGCAACGTCCCCAGCTCTTTTTATTTTGAGATGGAGACTTGCTGAGGTGCTAAGTTGCTGGGCTCAAACTTGCCGCACTCCCGCCTCAGCCCCGCAGAATGCTGGGATTCCCAGCGAGGGCTCCCACCCCGGCCACGACCCCAGCCGTATGGTGCCCCTGATAGAAGCTCTGGATTAACTCATCTCTGGGACGCAGGTGGGATGACCTGTCCTGTAAGTTCACTGTGGGATGCTGTCCTGCGGGTGCAGAAGCCTTGCTGAGGTGTTCTGTGTGCCGGACACCCCGCAGTGGGCCACGGGTAGCACAAAGGTTATTTCTGAGTAACTCCCTGAGTGCGAGGTCAGACCCACTTTTCCTCTGGAAACGGCATCAGAGAGGTTAGCGGTTTACTCGTGGTGGCCCAGCTGTGCACCAGGAGGTGGGCAGAGGACGTCAGCCCCAGGGCTCTGGAGCATTCATGAGCTCCATCGCCCTGCTGTTGGTGAAGAGCTCGGCTGGGGACTGTGGGAACTATGAAACCACCAGCTGGGGTGCCCAGATAGCGTGGACTGTGCAGAGTCTCCAGGGAGCTGGGGGTTTGGAGAGGCAGTGGTGGGAGGGGTTGGCAGGATAGGAGGCAGATACAGACCAGGGAAGGGAACCCTGGAGAGTGAGACCGTTTGCAAGTCACTGGCTGGTGGGAGCTGGGCCTGGCGTGCGCACCTGTCATCCCAGCATGTGGAAAGGCTGAGGCAGGAGGGTTCCAAGTTTGAGCACAGCCTGGGGAACTTTGGGACTGAGTGAGGTCCTATCTCAAAATCTAAAAAAAATTTTTTTTAAATGTGTGTGGGGGTCTGGGACTTGTGGCCCGGATGGTTGGCCTACTCTTCCCAGGGGAGGCAGCTCAGTTCCTCAGGCAACCACCTGCTTTTCAGCACCACCTTGGGCATGGGACCCCCAGCGGTCCACCTCCAGCCCAACTCTGACACCCCAATTCCAGCTGGCAGGGTGGGGTTCATCACCTTTACCTGTGCGATGCCCCACCTCCAGCAGACTCCCTGACGGGTCGAGGCTGCCACGTCGTCGCCACCTGAGGCTTCTGGTCTCTTTAGTTTCTTTTCTCGCCTTTGCTTCCCTTCCTCCCTGGTGCTGGGCATCAAAGCCAAGACCTGGAGTGTCTCTGCAAGCTCCCTACTCTGAGGTCTCTGCTCAGCCCTCTAGCACTTCGCAGGTTCCCAGATATCAGGCCAGGTAATTCTTTAACATGAAATCTGGGAGTAGTTTTCCGTTATTCTTTGCATCCCAGGTCCGCCAAGTCCTGTTTCTCTGCTCTCTGTTATCTCTGATATTGACTAGTCACTCAAGAAACCTTAACAAATGCTAAGTGCCAGGCAGGGAGCATGCGGCCGTGAGCAGAGCAGACCGACATCTCTGAGTGGCCCGGCTATCCCCCGGCCCAGCCTTCCTGTGCCTCACCTGGGCCGTGGTGATTGTATCTCTGGCCTCGACTTCCAGTGTTCTCTGAGACGCACGTGTGATGGGTGGTGGTGTCCTCAGCCTGCCTCCCGCCAGCGCTCGGGCCCTATGTCACTGTCTCAAGTGTCTGGCCCGCCTCTGTTGCCAGGGCTCCGTGGCCATCGGTCCTCTCTCCTTCCTGCGGCTGACATGTTGCTCACTCCCTCCCTGTGGAATAGTTTTCCCCTGTCCTCCCTGGGGTGCCCCCAGATGCCTGCTCATTGTTGTCTGCCAGGGCTCTGCATACTGCAATCACCCCGTCCCTGGAGAGTGGGGATCACGGACGCTGTGGGGGGCCCAGTGCTCAGGTCATGTCCAGATTGTGTTTGTTGAATGAATAAGCAAATAAGCCAGTGGCAGAGAGCACTTATTTCCTGGGAGCCACAGGAGCAGGCTTGGAGCTGGGAGCGAGCAGAGAGAGCAGGGGCTGGGGGACAAAGGCGGGTGGGCAGTGGGCAGGGCCGGGCCAGCTGGAGCAGGGCCCTGTGGTACTGGAGAGAGACCAGGGGACAGGGCTTCTGGGCCTGGGCTGTGCCTCTGCCTCTGCCTAGCGGGACACATTCGTGCAAGTTGCTTTCCTTGGTCCTTTCCCTAAGAATATGGGGGCACAAAGCACCCACGGCTCTTTTAAAGTACGAAAATCTACTGGAGAACAGGAATGGGAAGTAGGAATGGGGGATGTGGAGTGGGAGCAGCGCCTGAGAGACAGGAGGGCCCGGATGGCTCCAGCTAGCCCTCTGTGAAAGGAAGGCATAGAGTAAAATCGGGAGGCGGCTCAAAACCACGACCAACCAATAGGACCACGAGCGTAGCTGCTCGGGCAACACTGAGCCAATAGGAGAAGGGCGCGCAGATGACGTCATGAACCTTGGCTGACGGTCTGGGTCTCAGTCTTGGGGGTTGGGGAGGATGGTTCACCCCGGTGAGATAGTGGGAAACGTCAGAGGGGTGATGGCCATAATCTCCAGCTCCCGGTCATCCTGCAGGGAAGATGTAACCCCGCCACTGTGCCTTTCGCGTCCCGGCCACCCGTTCCCATCTTCTGCCTGACTCCCTCCAGGGCCAGCTCCCGCTGGCTGCCTACATGTTTCCACCTCAGTTAGCAGTGGGCAGTGTGAGCCCCCCGCCCCTCTCTGAGACACCCTTAACTGCAGTTAGAGGGGAAGGGGCGTAGTCCTTCTTGCTGCTTTGAGCTGAGAAGGGTCGGTCTAGGGCTCTCTCCAGGGAGCGGATCCGGTCGCCTTGGCCAGAAGTCCTGTTGCAGTGCAGCGGTTACAAGCTTCTCTTGTGAGGTCACACTGCTGTGCTGCCTTTAGTACCACCCACTCCCAGAATTTTTTTTGTTTTATTTTTTGAAACAGGGTCTCTTTATGTGGTTCAGGCTGCCCGTGAAGTCACGGTGATCCTCCCGCCTCAGCCTCCCAGGAGCTGGGCTGACAGGCGTGTGCCACCCTGCCTGGCTAAAGGCTCAGGCTTTGACTTTACCATGTCCCTACTGACCAGCAAATGCCAAGGCGTCGTTCCAGTCGCACCTCCAGATGCAGCAGGCTCCCCGGGGAGCAGCTGGCACCTGTGGGTGTGTCCTTACGAGTGGCAGCCTCATCCAAACTCCTACAGGAGAGGGGCCTGGAAGAGGGTTCCCAGAGGGGGCAGAGTGAGCCGGGGTGCTCCGACCAAAGGGAGGGCCCGAGGGTGCGGCTGTGACATGGGTCCTGCCCCTGCCCCAGGTTAGCGGCAGCTGTTCCCTACTCGTGGCAGAGTTAGTGGCCCGGAGCTTGCCGCTATGCCCCGAGGAAGGGTGACCCCTGCCTTGCACAGCATGCTGTCTCGGAGCCCCGAGGTCAGTCAGAGTGGGTGCTGCTTCTGGGCGAGGCCTGAGCCGTGACAGCCAGCAGCTTCCCTCGAAACAGGCCGTGTGAAGGAGTGCTGGGGCGGTGGCCGCCTCCTGTGAGGGACACGGGGCAGGTAAGACACAAGCCTTTGTCACTGTGGCTGCCCGTCCTCGGGGGCTGGTCAGCACTGCACACAAGCTGGGTCCTTCTGAGTGACACAGCTTTAGACAGTTCCCCATGGGAGTGAGGCAGGTGCTGGGAAAGAAGGGAGTTTTCCAGGGAACATGAGGAGGAGGGAGGACAAGCCGGCAGGGAGAGGCTTCCGATGTCTAATCCTGCACTCATCAACCCCTTCCAGTGAAGGAGGCAGAGTTACTATCCTCACCTGCAGGGAAGGAAACTTCAACTCAGAGATGTTCTCAGTGTTGTTCAGTTTATCATGGATGCCGCCGGTGTCCACCTTTAGGCCTCCCTGGTTCCCTGCCCCCAGATTTGAAGACAGTGTTAATAATACAGCGCTTTTGTAGCACTTCCTGTACACCGGTTCCTGCAAATGTCCTAACAGTGGTGCGTGAATGCACTTACTTACCCTTCTGTCAAGCCTGCGAGGACCTGGAGCAGCATCCTCCTTTTGCGTAGTGGGCCTCACGCACGGGCTCCAGCCCTTGGTGGGCCAGACTCTACGGTGGCTTATGTCTAGCTGTCCCCCAAAGCCTCGGTGGCTGGATCCAGGCTGTGTGGTGCTGGGATCAAGGGTGTGCGATCACTAAATCAGCCCACTTACTGGTTTGGCATAGTTCTGGGTGTGGATGACGGGGAGGCCCAGCCTGGGTGTGAGTGCCACGCGCCCTACAGGCAGGAAGCCAGCACAGAATGTGAGGGACAGAGAGGGCTGTCGTCACTTGCTGCTTTGCTGTGTCACTTCTCGCTGCCTTCCGCTGTGTGGCCTTCTGCTGTGACCTGTTTCTTCTCTGCAGTTGCCCTCTGCCACGCTGCCCTGCCTTGGAGCCAGCTGACTGTGGGCCGAAACCTCCACAAATGTGAGTTGAAATAAACGTTCCTCCTTTCACCTTGGGTGTCAGGTATTTTGTCTCAGCAACGAGAAAAGTAACTAAGACAGATTCCAAAGCCACAGGGTACCAAGCGACCGTCTTGCCAAAAGTCTTTCCGGTGTCTTCCCTGAGCCCAGCACCTTGCTATGACTTCCATTTCTGCAGCCTTGTCTTCCTCCCCTTCCTTTGCTGACCTCCCTTTCTAGAATAACCTTCTCTGCTGGGTCACCCCTACGGCTCTCTAAGACTGAGGTCAAAGGCAGCTTTATTCATGACAGCCCAGGGCAGAGAGGACCCGGATTCCCGCCATCTGGTGTCACGGCTGAGATCTTAGACACTTCCCAAAGCCTTCGTGTTAAACACTCTATATCTGGATGGTGGTGATGGTGGTTATACAGTGTCACACTCGTGGAGCTTAAAATGAATGGTTAAAATGAGTGAGTTTTATTCATGGGAGGGACCCCTCAGTGTGATTGATGTTTTAAAAAGCTTCCCCTCAGGGGTCTCAGTCTGGGCAGGCACAGCTCCTCCTCTGCCCCCCAGCTCGTTCACGTTGTATCCCAGGGTCCGTTTCCGTCTCCCGCCAGACTCTGACCTTTGGGTGCGCTCCCCACCGCACCATCCGTGCCTTGCCCGGGCTGGCTCTCGCTAGGTGCTCACCCCGAGTTCGCCTAACTAGGAGCTTTGAGGGACTTGCCTGCGTGAGGGGGCCGCCCGCTGGCACCTTCCCTCCTTCCTAAAATTCAAGCCTGTGGTCCTGTGGGATGGCAAAGCTCTGACGGCTACTAGGGTCGTGTGAGACCTCAGCCGCCCGTCTCTGGTCCACAGAGGGTGCCGTGGCTCCTGGTGTCCCCTGGGCAGAAGGTCCTTTGGTCTCTGACGTCTCTTTTCCCTCACCGGCTCCGAGGTCCCCCGTGCATCTCGGGATGTGACCTAAGCCCCGGGAGGGGAGCGCCGTGCTCACCCTCCCAGGGAACTTTCTCCACTGCCGACTACAGGGACCGGCACACCATCGAATCACAACCACACTTTTTATTGACTACATTGTCACATTTGGACCCCTGGAATAAATAACTGGCAGCGTGTAGCTGAAAGCATTGGGGTCATTTTTATTTTTGAATCCTGGAGTGAAGAGCAGCTCAATACTGATCACTATTATTTTTAACCTGAAACAGGGGTCTGGTGCTTTGTGCGGTTGAGATGGAGGAGGAACGCAGGGCAGATGAACTCTCTCGGGGGATCGGAGCTCGATGACTGGGTACGTTTTGGGGGGAGAGGGAGTGGGGAAGGGCTGTCCACATTCCAGGGATGGTCTGCAGCAGTGTTGAATAAACCCTTTACCTTTTAGGTGGTCTCAGGTTTACAGATGAATTGCTGAAGTAATACAGAGAAGTCTCAGGTCTTCTTGACCCATGTTTCTGTGCTATGTGGACACGGTACATTTGCTGTATAATCAATGAACCAATATCGACACATAGTTAGGAAAGTCCGTGGTTTTCTCGGATTTCCTAAATCCCGTGTGACGTCTTCTCCTTTCCTGGGATCCCAGGTCATGTTTACTCCTCAAGGCACTCAGGCCTTCTTGGCGGTGAGAGTTTCTCAGTCTCCTTGGTTTTGATGACCGAGGTGGGCTGGAGAGAGTGGACAAGAGGATTTGGGCCAGTCCTGCGGTGGGATTTCTCTGATGTCTCTGATGTGGTCAGACTGGGGGTTATGAGTTTCAGTGAGGAAGAAAATATAGACGCAGACAGCTGCACGCGTTTTTCAGATCTAAATTCTGTTGGAAATGTGCTGTAGTAGGTGTTACAGGCTTGTGGGTGGAGCGGCCTTGCTGCTAAGGGGTAACAGGATTTGGTCCTAAACTGGAAAACAAAACAACACCGAGTAAACATTTTCTATTCCAAACTTCCCCACTGCCCCAGCCCCACACCCAGCACAGGAGGCCTCTGGATTCTGCAGTTCAGCACACCTGGGTCAGCCCTTTCCACGCTGTCTTCTCCCTGAGCAGATCGTAGGATCAGAGGTGGGAGAATGTTCTGTTCTCAAGCGTCTGCGCTGCCAAGGAGCCTCGAGCCCCTCTCCTTCGGTCCCTTACACGGGGTCCGGAGCCGTCCTTGATTGAAAAGACCATCCTGACAGGACTCTGTCTGCTGGAATTGGGGTTTGGAAGGAGAGACACTGTGAGTGACAGGTGTCATGTGGCAGGTCTTGGGGTGACCGCTGTGTACCTGAGATTTTGAAGCCTGGTGGAGAGGAGGTCAGTCATTTGAGTTGGCACGGAGCTTGCCAGCTCACTGGACCGTGTGAGATGCTGGTGCATGGCCCGTTAGCGAGCAGGGTAGGTCCTACCTGCTGGGACAATGAGAGCAGGGTTTAACAAGGGCCGTCTCGGCCCAGATACCATCAGGCTGTGGGTGAGTGAAGGTGAATTTTGCCTTCCAGGCCCTGCCTGTGTCATGGCAGAGGGTTTGCTTTGTACACGGCTTGCCTGCAGGCGGGAACTGGGTTTAATTCAGGGCTGTGACATGGTGTCCCTAATCCTTAAATCCCTGGCTCTCTTCCACATAGCTCATGTCAAACCAATCCCTAGGAGCGGGCAGGATGGTGCTTTGCAGGGTGCTCCAGCTCGCGAGCTGACAGGCTTGGGTTTGCTTTAGTACGAACACGCTCCTAGGGAGCACCTGGAGCGCCTGACCTATTTGACCCATCCGGTCTTCAGGTCAGCATGAAACAGTGATGACACGAGTGGAATTTACTAGTTCCTGAGCATTTATTATGTGTAAGGTGTATTTGTTGATTGAACTAAAATTTTTTGAGATAGGGCCTTGATGTGTAGTTCAGGATAGACTTGAACTTGGGCCTCAATGAGTTTGAGGCCCACTTCCGGCTCCACCCTGAGGGCTGGGATTATACGTGTGCTGGCTCTGTGCTAGGGTTTTTTACAGAAACTTTTTTTTTTTGGTACTCGTGACCTCCCTCTTGCAAGGCAGATGCTTAAGCCCCTGAGCTAAATCCCAGGCCCTATGCTAGGCTATTTTAAAGAGCTCGCCGTGGATTAGGTCCCTGAATTTGCACAATAACGCTGTAAGTGCAGTAAATCTTAAGCATAGAGCTTAATTTTTACCCATGTGCGCACCTGTGTTACTACCGTCTAGGTGCAGTGTAAAGCTTCTGAGGCTGGCAGTGTAGCTCAGTGGTAGAATGCTCGTCTAGCACCTTGAGGCCCTGCATTCAATCCCTGCACTGCCGAACACAGGCAGGACCTTCTCCCTGGCTCCTTCGAGTTTATCCCAGTCCTGCTCCAAAGGAAGCCACTGTTGTTTTCTGTTTGTTGGTTTTTTGTCTTTTGACACAGGGTCTCGCTGTGCCATTGAGCTGGCCTTGAGCTCACTTTGTACCCCAGGTGGGTCTCGAACTCACAACCATCCTCCTGCCTTGACCTCCCAAGTGCTGGGATCACAGGTGTGCGCCACCATGCCTGGCTTAAGGTAGCCACTCTTCTGACTTATAGTGCTATAGATGAATGGGGTTGATTTGAAAACTAATAAATAAATTTGTATTAAGGTGAGACTCAAGCGACATAAACACTAGCCATTTAAAAGTGAATAATCTGTGGCATTCCATACTTTGCAATGCTGTTTAACCATCATCTCTGTCTCCAGAATGTTCATCATGCTGTGAGGACGCCCCACACCCATTAAGCAGTTGGCTTGTTTTCAGACACGAATCGTGCAGGCTGACTCCTTTCAGTGTCTGTCACCCTTGATGTATATGGGGGCACCAATGTCATCTTCATTTACTGATGAGGAAGCTAAGGCCCAGAGTAATCTCCGTGATCACCCAGCTGGAAAATGGCTGGGCTTTGACCCCCGGCAGTGGCACTGTGGTCCTGGAGGCTTGTCCAGGAGGACCTATTGCTATGCAGGGAGGAAGCAGTCTCCAGAAAGTGAGGTGACACACTGAGGACAGCCAGTCGGCAGCAGGCCCAAGCGGTTGGCTGCCAGCTGGATTTCCCTCCGACCATTTGTGTGTCACGGGCCTCTTCCTACCTCAGTTTCTCTGTCTCAGTAGAGCCTTTGGAACCTCCCTTGAAAGGCTGTGGGAGGCTTAAATCAGGGCCTTTGTAAGCCCTGGGTATGAGCATCGTCCTGGGCCTTGCGCGTGTGCAGTGAGGTTCCTCAGGAATGGGACAGGCCTGGGTGGTCCCCAGAGAGTGGTCATTATGTTGGGTGGCCAGTGGGACCCAGCCCTTCCTTTCTCTCTGAGTGCTTGGGGACCTTCAGAGTTTCCTGCGCTGAGCCCCACCGCAGCCATGGTGTATCAAGCAGCTCAAGGCCTCTGAGGTCAGGGAAGGATGCCTTCCGACCAGCTCCTCCTGGCTTGGCAGGCTAGCGCCCTGTCCTCTGGAGGAGGGTGGTGTCCTCACTGGTGAAGTTCCCCATCTCAGAGCAGGAGGGAGAAAGCAAGTCAAGTGACTAGAGATAAGTGAGTTTTCTCCCCAGAGGGCCAGCGCTGGAGAGCAGAGAGAATCAGCTTCTGCGAAGAGGCCTTGTAGCTCCTCCGTAGGTGAATACGAGGTCATAGCGCGAGCTGTCCCCCTGCCAGGCACCAGGGTCTGGGGGGAGCCTGTGACCCTCCCGTCCTGGCCTACTCTGTGACGCTGGATGTGGTGACCTCAGGGTTCAGCTCTGTTACTCCCTTGAAGCTTTGCCTAAAGCTTCCTTTTCCAAATGATTTCCAAGGGAGACACATAGGAGAATGTTCCAGAATGTTCTGCGGGCCCAGGGTGATTTACCAGAGTGGTTTCCTGGATTTCAGCCTCTTCCCCATCAGCAAATCATGTGAAACAAACTACTGTCGGCTGTAAACCCGGCCGCGGTGAAAGAGCTGACGCGCCCGGGGCTGACAGTTCTCGTGCTTGGCGGATTCCTGAGCGGGGCGGCCGGCCAAGACCAGGGACTCTCAGCGCTGCCGAATGCCAGGAGTGACCTGGGTGTGGTGGGTAGAGGGAAGGGAGCCATGGTGTGGGCAGCGGTGACCACAGCTGCTGGCCAGGGAGGTGCAGCCGCATACTCTGCTAGGGTCCCCGATTCCTTTCTCTGCCCTCCCCGGTGCTCCTCCCCACAGTCCGGTTGTGGAAGGCTGGATGCTATTCCAGACGGGGTCCCGCAGGTGTTCGAGCCATGTTGGATGGGTCCCTGCCTCCTGGACGTTAAATATAGTCTATTCAGTGCCTCTCCCGAGCCGGGCATGGGGCATGCACCTGTAATCCTAGCACTTGGGAGGCTGAGGCAGGAGGGTCACCTCAAGTTCAAGCATAGCCTGAGCTACATAGTGAAACCTTGTCTTAAAGAAAAAAGAAAAAGACCTCGCCTGGCTGTGGCCCTGTTCCCTGTCTAGGCCCATAGAATCTGAGGTTGTTTGTGGCCCTGAGGGCATAGTCATCTTCCTGCTTCCTGAGGTTACAACTCTGCCTCACCTCTAGGTGAGGACTGCTAGGAAGTAAGCCTGGCGGGTCATTTCCCCTGCAGAGGCCAGACCCGCCCCTCTCTCCAGCCTCCCGAAAGGCCAGGACTACTATTTATCTCTCCCCTTGTCTCTGAAGCATTTCCTGGTTTCCCAAACAGCCCGAGTCACTTCCTTCTCTGTGTCCTTATAGTATCAGGAAGGCACTTCTCTCAGTTTATTTCACTGATGCTGATTTTTCTCTTATGGACGCAGGAGAGGCTGTATTTCTTTCTTGCTTTCCTTTGGCTTCTGGGAAGCCCAGAGCCCAGTCCGAAGCTCCTCAATTGACCCTTGCCAGCTTTTTAGCTTAGCTTTGCCCCTGGCTGTGTGTTACACTCAGCTCTACCCCCTTCTATTTCTTTATGTATAGCATTTATTTGTATCATATTCATCTACGGACCTACCTCAAATAAAAAAATTCATTATCAACTTTAAGGAACTACAATCTGCATAGATAAAACATATCTTTTTTTGGAATGAATACTTAATTGTATTGCTCAATTTAGGCTTGAATTTGTGATCCTCCTGCTTCGGCCTCCCAAACATCTGGGATTCCAGGAGTGCACTGCTTCTCCCAGGTCACATTGTCACCACGTGATGACATGGGACACATTTCTTTTACTCCAGAGCCCTCAGGTTTCCTTAGCCAGGCATGTTGCCACCCCCATCCTGAGGTCCTCGGTCCCACCGCTGCCATTGGCCACTAATACTAGGTTTGCTGGTTTCTGGCATTTCATATGAGTAGAACCTTGGAGGAGGTCTAGAAGAAAAGGTTGTGAATGCTTGTGATGCCAAGAAATGCTAAATGTTGGAGAAAATAAGTAAGCTTGTCCTGATCCAAGCATTGCACAATATATATGTCATTTTATAATATGCTACCATTTTTATATGTTGAATAAGATATTTTTTTTTTTTTAAAGAGAGAAAGAAGAGGAAAAGGCAGGTGTGGTTGGGTTGGTGATCTTGACAGCTCCCTGGGTGAGGGGCCGTTAGCCGCAGCCCCAGCCTTGCCATCCTGGCCGCATGCCCTTAAACGAGCTCTCCAACCCTCAGCTGCCCAGCTCTGTAACACGGGCCTCAGTCTCCCTAAGTGAATGTAGAGTCAGTGAGTACTCTTTGCAAAAGATGAGACAGAAACCAGTCAAAAATACCGGCAAAGGCTGAATTTTCTCTTCAAATCTCCGCTTCCCTGCTCTTCCTTTCTGCATCTCCGTGGCCAGCGAGGATGTGTGTGCTTCCGGGAGAGGCCGGGCCTGTCTTTCCTGCCGCCCGCACTGTCCTCACCTCCTCCGGAGCCCAGGGCCCAGTGGGGCCTTCTCCGTCATCCCACAGGGAGCTGGCTCACACATTGGTGGCTCCAGTCTGCCGCACGGACCCTCCCAGGCTGCCTGCCAGCGCTGGGTCACGGCTTCCATGCTTCCCTGACCTGGTTCTTTATCCTCGTGATCAGAGCTGCCCAAGTTCACCGTTTCATTGCTTCTGCCGCAGCCCAATAAAAGCAGATTCTGAGTGTCCTCTGTTCCTGTCTGGCTTTCTTTTTTTGACTCTTTAGGGGAGCAAGACACCTCTAGCCTGGTGACGTTACCTTCCTACTCCACCCGTGTGGGTCCCTTTCAGTGGTCCCCTGAGTGCCACCCACCAGGGGCCTTTGTGGCTTCCACACCCCCTGTGACACTCCTCGGGCCGCCGCGGGCTCTTGCTTCTCTTTTGTCAGCTGTTCATTCCCATCTTTTTAACTGTCTGCCCCTCCGCCTACAACTCGGGGTCCGGCCCACGCCCTGCCTCCCCCCTCCTGTCTTTTGCTTCCATGGGTTGGTGCTGCCCGGGGCCATTTCTCCAGCTCGAACTCTCCTTTCCCCAGTGGAGCTGATTGCAGACGCTGAGCAACACACCCCACATTTCTGTGATTGTAAAGAGCAGGGGTGTGTCACCAGCTGTTTAATTCACCGCCGGAGCAAAGGTACAGCGAGCAGTGGGCATTGGCTGAGTTTCCTGTGTCCCTAGAACTAATTGTGCATCTCAGTCCTTTGCTCTTTCATTTCTGCTTTATAGATCAGGAAACGGAGGCCCAGGGCCCTGGAATAAGGTATTTTGGTCACAGAGCTGGTAACTTTAAGCATGGCTTTTCTGCTACCAAAGTGAGGGCATCCACTCTTTCACGGTATTGGGTCCCTCTCTCTTTAGACACTGGCCTTTAAATCCAATTCGTCCTGACCACGTTACCTTTTATGCCCTCTTGGACACAGCCTGGATGGCGGTAGCTACAGCGGGACCTGGGAAGCCTCCTCAGGCACGGACGCTGTCTCGAATTAGCCAGGATCAGCATTTGCAGGCTTGGGTGTAAGCGGCAGCCTAATGTCACGCAGTGTCAAGCCTGAAATACCTTGGGTGGGTTCCAGGGAGACCTAGGGCTGGCAGGACACTGAAAACCATGGAAAATCTGCAAGCTACCGTGTCCTCCTGGGGAAGCGGGGACCCACACTTCTCTGGAATGACCTGCTTGGCTATAACTGCAGGGGAGGCCAGAAGGAGTTACTCCCAGCTGGGCCCAACTGCAGGAAGACAAACTCTTTGGCTCTGGAGGTCTGCCCAGGGTGGGGGAACAGGCCGGCCCCCCAGGAGTCTCGGTAAGCAGCAGACATGATTTTCTCTTGGCCACGCACAGATGGGGATGGAGGATCACGCACAGGGGGAGGAGGTGGCGCCTGGGTTTTACCTGTCACCCTGTCCTGCTCATTCAATGAGACTCCCTCCTCCGCTGCCTCGCAGAGACACTGCCGTGTGCATGGCGTTCCTGGGGAACTTGTCCACCAAGCTCCTCAGGCCTCCTGCAAGCGTGAGTGATTCCTCTTGGCTTTCTCTTGAAGGATTCTGCTGCTAAGAATTCTTTTCACCAAACCGCTGGTCTGTCTAATCAAAGTGCCGCAATTTATTCTTTCTTAATTGGTGACTGATGTCACCAAAAGGTTTTTTAAAAAAAGTCACAATTCACAGAATGAGAACCAAGGTTCTCCTGACCAAAGTAATTTTGTTGCATGGATTTAACCTTCTAAAATCGCTCAGTTTCATCCTGGAAAGAGCTCTCACTTTTAATTATTTAAAAATAAATGTATTTTTAAATAATTAAAAGTGAGTGCAGCACAAAAAGCCTAAACCACAAAAGAGAAGAATGGTAGGATCTATTTACTGAAATGAAATTTTTTTGGCTCTGGGGATTGAACTGATGACCTTGTGCTTGCAGGCAGTGCTGTGTCGCTGAGCTGTATCCCCGGCCAGAACGAAGACCTTTCCTTCTTGAAAGACACTCCTAGGAGACAGCAAACCACAGACTGGAGGAAACATTTGTAGGACAAACAGTCCGATTAAAAAGAGGCCAAGAGACCTTTTGTAAACACTTTACCAAATCGTGCATATGACTGACCAGTAATTAGGTGAAGAGACGCTGGTCACGTGGTTATGGGGAAATGAAAACACACCCGCAGGTGGACATTCATGCATACCCCCTCGAGCAGCTGAAAGCAGCAGACTGGCAGTGCCACTTCCTTGGGAGGTTGTGGGGCACAGGGAACTCACTGCTGCTGGGAATCCGAAGAAGAAATACTGCTTTTTCTTAAGAGGAGATAGAAAGGTTGTGATACTTAGAAGTAGCTGTTGGAATCAGTTTCGTTGTCTTTAAAAAAAAAAAAAAAAAGAACAAGTCCAAAGCATTGTAGCAGGGGTCAACTGCACGCCTCCTTCTTCTCAGTGGTCCAGTCCTCTTGAGTTTGACTGGACAGGGTCCAGAACTGGTTTACAGTATCTGCGACCAACTCCAGCACGCCCGTGTGTGTCCCTCTGCGTTTACGACTGACTCGGTGGCTGAGGGGCTGGAGGATGGGGTTGGATGGTGGAGCTTGTTTCTTCTGGGTTGTTCCTCGGAGGTTTCTGGGCTACCAGTGTCTGGGGCTACTGAAAGATGGGTGACATGTGGATCTTTTCTTTCTTTCTTTCTTTCTTTCTTTCTTTCTTTCTTTCTTTCTTTCTTTCAGCTTCAAACATCTTTTCGTCCTGTCTTCCAGTTCTTTAAAGCCTTTGCTTCTGATTGGATTATTTATTTATTTATTTATTTATGTCTTTTTGAGACGAGGTCTCACTATGCAGTTCAGGTTGGCCTTGAACTCACTTTGTAGCCCAGGCTGGCCTCAAATTCACAGGATCCTCCTAAGTGCTGGGATTACAGCTGTGTGTCACCACGCCCGGCTTCTGGTTAGGCTTTGGTAGAGGTGACGGTTTCTTTCCTTCCTTTCTGTGCTGCTGTGGTCTGCATACTTCTGTGTCCCTCACCTGTTACCTGGGTGCTGAGACACAGTTCTGAAGGTGATGGCACTGGGGGTGGAGTGTTTGGAAGGAGGGGGTCGTGGTGGTGTGGAACTCCTGGCGGAGGGACTGGGTCTTTATGAAGAGGCCCCAGACCTGGCACAGTGGTGCATGGCTGTAATCTCAGAAAATTGGGAGACTGAGATGGGGGTGGGGTTGGGGTTGGGGTACAAGTCTGAGGCCAACCTGGGCAACTTGGGGGATCCTGTCTCTAAATAAATGAATAAATAAGAATAAATGAAGGCTGGGGATATAGCTAGTGCCTCCTGAATTTAATCCCCAGTACTGCTAAAAATAAAATAACATAGGCCCCAGAGAGTTTCCCTGCCCCTTCTAGCATGGAGGACATAGCACTGTCTCCACGCCGGGAAGTGCCCACTGCACTCTGCCTCCACCAGACCTGGGCTGGACTTTCCGGCTGCCAGAACCTTGAGTGTGAACACGTGTAGTTTACGCGCACCCAGGCTGTGGTGTTATTTTTTTATGCTTTTACTATTTTTGCTTTTTTGAGACAGTGTGTCACTATGAAGTTCAGACTCATTTTGGACTCACTTTGTAGCCCAGGCTGGCCTTGAACTCACAGTTCACAGATCCTCCTGCCTCAGCTCCCAAGAGCTGGGACCACACCCGGCTGGAGTGTTATTTTTTCAGCACTAAGCAGAGGCTGACTCCTCTCGCTTCGACTCAGATGTCACCTCCTCCGGGACCTTCTCACCTGCTGAAGCCTCTGCTCCCCAGGGGTGCACGCTGCCCTCTGCTTTCATCCTCAGCTTGGCTGACCACTGTGCGACCATCAATGTTGCATCAGCTGTGGGTGCCTCAGTTCCTGCATCTGTGAAGTGGCTGGGCACCGAGCTATCTGTCCTTGCAGTGAGAGGTCCGGTGAGTTGAGATATGTCACCCGGCAGAGCCCTGCGTGGTGCCCGGTGCTGACACATCGGCCTTCAGCACCCGCCCTGCACTGGGGCGGTGCTACCTCTGCTTCCCGTGGGATGAGCCTGAGCCACCAAGCCGTGGGTGGCACTGTGTCCCCAGTACTTAGCCCAGGGGAGAGACACAGCCTCGACCATGAATGTGTGGGGACCCACCCTTGGCGCTTCCGTCTCCTTCCGTTTCTCTCCCTTCAGCGAAGGGAGGACAAGGCCCAAGAGGCTATTATGTGAAGAACTTGATTGCCATGGATGTTAGCAGGCACGGTGGGCTGGAGGTACGCAGGGACCTGCCTGAGGCCACACGGAGCAAGGGCGCCTATCCTCCTTGTAGGAGGTCACCTCCCCTGGGCAGCCCGGCTGTGGGACGGAGGGAGGCTGCTTGGCGGGAGGACGAGAGGAGGTGGGAGGGCAGTGCCGAGACCGAGCCCCTTTCTTCATTTTGTGTCCTGCAGCTCTTGGCTCTGCAAGGACATTGCGACCTGGGCAGCAGGCCCTCCCCGTGCTGCATCTCGCTCAGTGCCCAGCGCTGCCCTTCACGGCGCCACGTTCCTGCCTCCTCAGAGGTGGGCAAGTCAGCTCCTGAGGTAAACGTGGAGGCTCAGTGAGGAGCCGGGTGACCTCAGCGAGCAGCCGGGCTGGAGCCTCCAGGCCGGTGCATCAACCCGGGCAAAGCCGTCTCAGTCTTTCTGGCTCCAGTCCTGTGCTTGGCTTTGTGCATCCTTCTGCACAGGTGAGTCCCAGAGTAGGGGATAAGAGAGCCTGGTCAGCCATCATGGACATCTGTGGAGAGGTGACTACGTGCTCTGTGTGTGTGTGACACACGCAGTTGGTTCTCGTGGGCAACCTTCCTGTGGGCACAGGCCTCCGTCCACTTTACAGATGGGAAAACTGAAGGCAACAGTGTGCACCTTGTTCCACAGTGCTCAGGCTGGATTTGAACGCAGAGCTACCACACCATCCTGCTTCACAGGTGAGATGAGAAATAGTTTTGGGATGAGCGTTGCAGGAGATGAGAAATAGTTTTGGGATGATAGCGTTGCAGGAGAGAGGGCCAGAAGGAGGGGGTGCGGAGGAAGAGGCCCTCACCGCAGCAGGAGTCTGGAGAGGGAGTCACGGGCTTGGGCCCCTTCTGCCTTCCCCTCCCTGAGGAGTCCCCCTGCCTGTTGGTCCTGCCCCTCCAAGCCTGCTGCTGCCTGCCACACAGTATCTGCTGCCTGTCCTCTCCCCTTGTGTCAGTGACAGCGCTGTCCCTTCTGCAGTGGGCACCACAGAAGGGCCAGCAGAATTTAGATCCACAAACCTAACATAGAAGCTGGAAGAAAATTTAGAAAGTGAATCTGTCAGTTGCAGAGGTGTACACCCCTAATCCCAGCACCTGGGAGGCTGAGGCAGGAGGATTGTAAGTTTGAGGCAGCCTAGGCAACTTAGTGAGACCTTATCTCAAAACAAATCAAACAACAACAACAACAAGACCCCAAAAGGGACTTAACTTGTCCTGCATTTTTACCAGGATTCAGCACTCAGAGGTAGAGCAAATCTCCCAGGCCACACATGATGTTATAATTAGAGTGTGGTTTTGTCTCTGCTTAAACCAGTCTGGGCCTTTCAATTGAGGGGAGTTATACCCGCACAGGCAGGCGAGCCCGGCTTCCTGAGGGATATGGCTTGGTAGGTGGCCGTCAGCCTGGACAGTGCCCTGCTCCCCACCCGCCCCCTTGTCCTTTCAGACGTGCCCGGTTCAGTGAGCCGGGAGGGAAGTGGGTGTCAGAGGTTCTCCCTTGGAGGGGTTTGGTCACCCACGTGGGGACTTGCTCATACAAATAAAAGTCCCCATGAGATTTTGGTTAACGAAACCTCCTTCCAAAAATGTTCAGAGCCCGAAGCAAGATCTAAGTCCCCCAGGCTGTCATGTCAAAATGATGCAGTGGTGGCTCACCAGGGCTGGCTTTCCAGAAAAACCTGTCCTGGAGTCCAGCCCAGGGCAGCAGGGCGTGAGAGGAGACCCCATTTGTCTCCACTCGGCTGGTTGGAAAGGAACTGAATAATCTCTTAGGTGCTCCTTGGGACAGCTGCCCAGGCCAGGGTTGAGTCAGGTGGCCTCAGGTGGCCTGGATATTAATGTGGCCAATTATGTTGATTGCTTCACGGGGAGATGGGAGATGCGATCGGGCCTGGGAGTCTGGTTGGGAAGGCGCCGTGGGCTCCAGCCCCCTCTGGGCTCCCTGGCGCGCTCATGCCTGTGCTGTCTGGGAAAGCTGAGGCTCCCCGCCAGTTCAGGAGGTGGCTGGCCCTTTCCAGCTGCCCTGTGCCACCGCCTGCATTTGCAGGGCGATCTTGGTGTGCCTGTGGAGAGCAGAAGTGGCTTCGGGAGGAGGAAGGCGAGGCCAGGGGGAGCTGTGCAGACCGGCGGCTTCCTGGTGATCAAGAGTGTGTCTCCCAGGCCAGGAGCCACCTGCTGCCCCCTGGAAATGCAGAATAGGAGGGAAAACTGGCAAGGACCTGTCCCTGCCAGGTTCGTCTTTGATTCCAGGCTGGGCGAATCTGGCTTCGCCATGCTCTGCACCTGACCTTGTTTCTGGCTCGGCAGGGGGCAGAGATTTAGACTGTTTCCTATTCCCTGTGGCTGGAGTTGGCCACACCTATGCAGTCCTATCAGGATTAGTGAATTCTATCTATTTCCCTGCTTACCTATCTGCCCGCCTATCAGCATATTATCTTATTTTGGGGGCTTTTTAAAAAAGAAAACCAAAGGTGAGCGCCTTCATGGAGCCGTAGCACTGCATGGTGGGCCAGCAGCTGCAAATTAGCAGAGCAAACCAGGTCCATTTCCCAGTATCTCTGCCCTTATTACAGGTCCTCGAAGCCTGGAGGGTTTTCCAGTCAGAGACAGCAGATTTGAGATTTGAGCAACTCAGCCCCAAGGCCCCGGGTTGAGTGTTAGTCAGCAGAGCAGAAATGAAGCAAAGGGGAAGAGTCCCTAAGCCTGGTGCGCCAGGGCTACGGCTGCCTACAGTTATTTATTTATTTACTTACTTATTTTTTTGACCCCCCACAAACACGTAGTCATCTTTACTTCCGTTCATGAGTGTGCCCGTTTGCTCTGAATTGCTAGGTATAGTTCGCGTGCAATTTATTAGAAACTACGACTGGTTTTGTTTGGAAGCCACCAACTCTTTGAGAATGGTAGGAAAAGCCAGATGCTTTATGAAAAATTTCAACTTGACAGGACTTTCTTTTAGGGGTGCTAGAGATGGAGACCAACACTGGGAGCAGTACTCCTACCCTTTAATTGGCCAGCTCATGCCCAGTGCTTTCTTAAATTCCTTGTAGAGGCCAATGGGCATCTTGCTGATGAGTAGCCACTGTCACTGGTTAAGGTATCTGGGGTGACAAAAGAATTCACACATGTGAGTGATTCTTGAGTGACTCCAGTGCAGTATCCAGTGCAGATATCGGAACAACAGAATTTTCAGTTTACACGGTGCTGCATGCTGGAGCCTCACACTCTGGGAGGCTGAGGCAAAGGGTCACGTGTTTGAGCCCAACCTGGGTAAGTCAGTGAGACCCTGAAACCGCTGGTGGTCCTCTCTTGTGTCTTTGTGTGTGTGTGCGCGCGCGCACGTGTGCATCTTTTTGAGATGGAGTTTTACTCTGTAGTTTAGGCTGGCTGCCTTGAACTCATTTTTGTGGTCCAGGCTGGCCTCGAACTCACAGTGGTCCTCCTGGTAGTCAACTGTCTGTTAGATCCTACATTTCACTTACTCTTTCAGTCTTTGTGTGGGGGGTTTGATGTTGAAGGATGTTCTTCTTCTCTCCAACTGATTCACAACCATTATGAAATTGCTCAAACCACTCGCAATCGATCTCCGTGGTCACTGACCCATCACCATGCACTAATTTTAACACTAACTTTGTGTTTCCATAGCAGTTTCTGCAGTGTGAAACTATTCCATACCAATGCATTGTCCGTGGTTCATTATTTGCCCACAGATGAAGATACACTCTCTCACTGCAGCTCACAAGCTACCGATGCCGACCATGTCAAGACTCGTACGTGTGCTTCTAAGGTCCCCCAGTTGCCCCTCTTCCTGAGGGTCCCTACCTTCCCCTGGGTGTCACTGTAGTTCTGAGCACATCTCATCCGAGAAGGGCCACATCCAGTGTGGCCCCCGCCCGGTTCTCCAGCATCCTCAGTGACTTCCGTGTGAGGGGTAAACGTGAGAACCCCTTCGTTCACAGCGTCCGCTGCTTCTCAGCAAGTGAACACCGTGGCTGTGGGTGTCATCCCATGGGAACATGTTGTTTTTACGCTCATTTAAAGGTTGTTAGAAGTTTTGAGTAAACACTGCCTTGTGTCCAAGTGCCACATCTTCGGTGGCATTTTGAGGGGATGGTGCTGAGGGCACGGGATATGAAAACCAAGGTGAACTCGAATCTTCCCTCTCATCCAGCGGGAGCCTGTCGCTTTAGGGAGTAGGATGTTTCCCCTTCTCTTTGCCTTTGCTTCCTTCTCCTGCTGGAGGAGGCGGCGGCGAAGCTGCCCGCCCCAGGTCTGTGGCAGATACTGCACAGATCCTGACTCCCTTCCTGCGTCTCTTCAGGCCTGTCACCTTCTCCTCCTCACAACGGCACATTCTCTCCTCGGGGAGCGATGGGAAGACCTTCTGTTGATCCTTCCTTCCTTCCTTCCTTCCTTCCTTCCTGCCTTTCTTCTTTCCTTTCCTCCTTCTCTCTTCCACTTTTTTTGGGGGGTGAGTTCTTTTTGAGACAGAGTTTTGCTATGCACTTCAGGCTGGACTTCAGTTCATTCTGTAGCCCAGGCTGGCCTCGAACTCAACAGTGATCCACCTGCTTCAGCCTCCCAAGTGCTGGGATTACAGGGACGGCATCACCACATCGGCTTCCACTTATTTGCTGCAGAGCTGGGTATCAACTCAAGCCCTCATGAATGCTAGGCAAGCGACACCCTCAGCCTAGCAGTGCTAGATTCTGAAAATCACAATGACATCCTAGCATCGAGGAGATCCGGCAGCTCAACGCAGTGAGTGGGAGCAACGCTGTCCTAAAGCAGAGGTGCTGCTCAGGCTCTGGCAAGGAAGGCGCTGGTGGAGCTGCTCACTTGTTCGCTGCGTCTGTTCCCTTGGTTTCCAGGCCGCGTTTCCTTTCCCCCTACTTTGTGGCCCAGTTCCTCGGTGTCCTGTGCCAGCTGCCGGAGCGTCCCGAGTCCTCTTTCTGTACTTCTTTGCTGTCCTCCAGGGAGCCGGTCCGGTTCTTTGGCTTTAAATATCAAAGCCAACGTTTGCCTGACTCCTGACGTTTCTGTCTTGGTGATCGCACACTTGACAGCTTTGCCTGGACCCCTCCAGCGTGGCACAGCCCAGACCACACTTGGAGTTTCCCTCGCAAGCCTGCTGCTTCTCCAGGCCCTCCTTCGCGGTTCCTGGGACCGAATTCCTCAGACTTCAGACCAGAGGGAGGGTCCTCCCGGAGCCTCTTGCTCCTGTCCTGCATTTCAGTAATCAGCAAACCTGTCCATCTCGCCTTCCAACACCCTCTGCCGGCCTCAGTCCAGCTGGGCCACCACTGCACTTTCCAGCTGGGCTTCTGGCTGCCCTCCTGGCAGCAGGGAGCCCTTGGAGACAGAAGACAGTCTCTGCCCTTCGTAATTCACAGTCCTGCCTGGGAGGTGTGGTGAGCTGCTCTGCAGAGAGGAAAAGAGGAGGTTTGATAAACGCTGATAGTGTTTTGCACTTTTTAGGTTGAATTCAGTTCGTGTGCCCTTTTACTGGTGAACACCTGATTACTTGGCCAAAGGCTCCGCAATGCCAACAGCGGCCATGCTGCGAGTGTCCACTGAGAGCAGGAAAGCGAGTCTGGACTCTGATTCTCACTGGGTGTGCGGCCCTGGAGTGTCCTTTTGTTCTCTCCACCTCAGTTGTTTTGGCCAAAGTAATGGACGCATGCGATACGTGGGTGGTCATGACCCGCAGAACTCTCTCGGGGTTCCTTAACCTCTGAAAAATGCTGTCTGGCCCCACTGTAGCTGTCAGCCTGGTGCTCTGCAGATGAAAGAAACAGGGCCACGCAAGGGCCCTGGAGCTAGAGACGCCCCTCATGCACACTGTGTAATCTTGCGCAGGCCCCCGCGTCCCTGAGCCTGCTTTCTCATCTGTAACCTGGGAACCTGAGACCTTTCTTTGCCAGAGTTACAGCTACTACGCAGTGACTCCTTGAAATCCGTGGGGGGACTGAGTCCAGCATCCCTGTGAGTCTAGATACCAAACCCCTAACACACGTGCAGGGTGCTTGCTTATAAACTATGCCCCTCCTCTCCTGCCCCTTAAACTGTCATTCATAATACCTATTACAGTGTAAGTGCTGTGCAAATAGTTGTTACATGGTGTTGTCTGGGGAATAAGACCAGAGAAGTCATACGGCTGGTTGAATCCATGCAACAAGGGGCAGATGGAACAGTGCTGCAGGCCTCAGCACCTGGGCCACTACGGGGTCTGAATGTGTCCCTTTCGTCTCACGTGTGGGAAATTTGGCTCCCAGCACAGCTTGTGGGAAGGTGGAGCCTGGGAGGGTCAGAGGCCTCTGCCTTCCGTGAAGCGGTTAATCCGCCACAGATTCGTGGGTTCCTGGGTTACCCCTGGAGTGGCTGTGTTGTGAAATCAGCTGTCTCTGAGAGACACGCATGCTCTGCTTCCCTGAGTGACACCTGCTCCCTGGTGCGATGCAGCCAGAAGGCGCCCCCTGAACCGAGCGGACGCTCGCCCTTCCCAGTCCCTAGAACTCACGCTTGTTCCGGGTGACCTGCCTGTGGCAGACAGTGACAGCAGCAGCAAACAGGCTGAGGTGCTGCCCTTCAGGGTCTGGCAGAAGTGGGCCTGGAGCTCAGGGCTCTGGTCCCCGTCTGGGGGTCTGTCACAGCAGTGTTTACCCTGTGTCATCAAGCATACAGCACCAGCGGTGGGAGATGCTGCATTTGAGGCAGCTTCCGGGGGAGGCAGGCTTTGACTTTCCCATCTCCCTGTTTTTGTAGACTCAGCTTCCGTCACCAGGAATGTCCTTCCTACACTTCCCTTTGCTGCAATTCATTCATTCATTCATTCATTCATTCATTCACTTGTGCAAGCATTCGCTAAGACCCTACAAAGGACTAAGCATTACCTATTAATAGGCTAGAAATAAACATGGAAGTCATGCTTCTTCTCCCAGGAGCAAGTGCCGGGGACCTGCTGGGAAGGTGCCGAGGCGCCAGCGAGGCAGGCTGCTCCTGCTGCAGGTCTCCTCTCCTGCTGGAGCTCTCGGCCCTGGGGGCGGGAGGGAGCTCTAGAGGCCTTGTCTGCTCCACGGTTTCCCTGCCTGTGCTGTCAGCAAGCTGTTCGCTCTTTTGGGGAGCTGCCAAAGTTTCCCATTCCCTGCGAGCTTAGCAGGTGCTTGTCAAAAGTCTGTGGGGTGAATTCACCACCCCATACCTTTGTTTCCTCAGCTGTGCAGCAAAGCAGACAGAAAGCGCCCCTCGTGGAACTCCTGTGGGTCTACGGTGAGCGTTGCCTCACGGTGAGGTTCCAGGCTCACGCCTCTGCTTGTAAAGCGTCCGTAATCCTGCGGAGCAGGGAGGACGCTGAGACTGTCCGCAGCTTTTATGGACGAGAAATCCCATCCAGAGAGGTTTAGCCACCTGCTCAAGGTGGCCCAGCTAACCAGGCAGACTCGAGGTGGGAGACTCGCTGAAATCTGACCTCTGGCCTCTCCTTCACCCTCCCTCCCCCCACTAGTAAACCATGTTTTCCTGTTTCCTCTCCAGTGAGTCACCTCTCTTCGCTCAGGACTGCTCAGGAGGCCTCGGGAAAGTGGGGGGCTCAGGCACCACTCAGAGCTCACTGACGGCCACAGGCCCCTTCTCCCCCACACCCGGGGCTCTTTTCATGAAACGCACAGGGGAGGATCAGGATGATGATTTTCCCTGGCCTGCAGATGTTTGCTGCATTAGACTGACTGATTGCAAAATGCGGATTGGGAAAGGCGGTAGGGGGCAGGGCCTGGACCTCAGGGCTGCGGCTGGACCCAGCAGACCCTCCAGCTGCAGCCCTGCGACCTGGTGACAGGTGTCCTTCAGATCTTACCACTCCCAGGGAGCATCTCCATGCTCGCAGCCTATGGCCCGGGTGTGCGGGGCCTGAGGTACCTAGAGCCAGGCCTGGTGCTGAATTGGTGCTCAACCCCTGTGGGCTTCTGGCGTCGCTGCGGTGTCCGTGCCTGGTGTGGCTGGTCGTAGGCCCTTTGGAGCTCGGGCTTCTGCATTCTTTGAGACCAGCTTGGCTGTCTCCTGGTGGACCCGGCTCCCAGACATCCCGGCCCTCAGGGCTTCCACCAGCTGCTGCCAAGACTTGATTCTTTCCTTTGGGCTGAGTGTTCATGGGGCTATGACACCAGGTGTGCATGGAAAAGGTCCCTGCAATTGCTGGGAAACTGTGTCCCTTCATTCCTCCTGCCCAGATGCTACAATGGCCAGCGCTAGACAGGAACTGAATCCAGAAAGTTGAGGCAGAAGCAAATACTTTTGGAAAGTAAGGGGCCCGGACTCCCGTATGGCCCTTGAGTTTGTTTATCCAGAGTAGTGGTGGAGGGGGTCTTGGGGAAAAAAATCACCTATGTGCTGGGTGGAACTGCTGGACTTGGTGCTGTGCCCTGCTATTGGAGCTTTGTGCCCTCTTGGAGGCCCAGGGTTGTCCCGGACCATGGGGCTCACAGCGTGGCTGCTGGGGCTGGGGGTACCCGGTGCATGCCCCATTCCAAGCCATCGGCGAGGGGAGGTGAAGGCTGGGGCCTGACAGGGGTGATGTCGAAGACTGCGACCCCAGAAAATGGCCACTGTCTGTCCTCCTTCTGGACTGGAGAGCCAGGTGCACACACAGGTCAGCCTGGGGACTGCCCAGCTCTAGATGCCCGGGCACACATGCCTGGAGCACCAGAGCAGAGCCAGGCTGCCTGGGTTTTAGTCTCAGTCATGTGACATTGAGTTCACTAGCATGGCCCCTCACAGGGTGGGGTGAGGGCACATCCACGGCCCAGTTCAGCCTGAGCACTGGCCCTGAGCCTGGACACTGTCCGGAGGCATTGGACGGGCTAGGGGAGGCTCTTCCTCTCCACCTTCCTCAGATGCTTAAAAAAAGGGGGGAAAGCAGAAATTTCTTCCCACGCTGAGCATCACCCCAAGGGCAAGTGAGGTCTGTTTTGTACCTGGTAACTCGTCAAGGTCAAGCAGCTGGCCGTGAAGCCCACCCTGGCCTCTGGCTGGAGTCCGGACAGGTGGGAGACTGTCACAATGCAGACAGGGCCAGGGCCCCAGCCCCGGGGCGGGCGGTGTGGAATGAGCTCTGGACTCAGTCTGGAGTCTTAGTTCTGGTTCCGGGCCCAGCCCTGGTCGGGGGCAAGGACCCAGTCCTCTAGCTTCAGTCTGCTCCCTGGGGAATTGGGGGCCACCATTAACACGCACTGGCGATGACACAAATGGTCGTAAGCAGGAAGGCTCTGAACGCTGAGCAGGTGTCAGGGGTCGCTGCAGTGGGTGACTCCCAGCCCATGGCCGCCGGCCGCTATCCCCCTTGCAGCCTGTCCTCAGGGGGTCCAGACCTTGAGCTCTTTTGTGTTGAGGCCCAGGAAGGTGCCGCATGCTGGAGCTTAGCAGAAGGATGGCTTGATGTGGGCAGCGTGGGAGGAGGGACTCTGGTTTGAATGTGTCCCCAAATTTCAAGTGTTGAAAATATAATCCTCAAAGTCAGGTCAGTGCCATTTGAGATGCGGGAACTTTTGGGAGCTGACTGCATGGTGAATGGATTAACTCCTTCCTGGGCTCATGGCTTACCTTGGGAGCGGCTTTGTTAGCCATGCGAGCCCTCTCTGGCTCTTTTGCTTTGGCCACGTGACAGCCCCTCTGCGCTGTGCTATAGGCAGAAGGTTCCCACACTGTCCCCAGTCAGAGGAGCTCCCTGGCTAGTCCGGAGTCCCATCTCTGCCCCAGACATTATGACTGTGCGCAGGTGATTTCCAGTGGCGAGGAAAGTTTTCCCAGAGACCATTTCTACTCTCGTGCCTTGCAACAGCATGAAAATGTATTTTTCAGCGATTGCCAAGAGTTTGTTTCCTCACCCTTTGAACCTGGGCTGCCTTTCACACCTCCCCGGCCCGGGGGTCCTGTCCTGAGACCCCCATGGAGGAAGCCACTTAATTGGCTAGAGGGTAGGAGGTTTCATGGAGAAGTGAGGTGCTGCAGCCCACAGCCAGCCCACGCTGGGCTCATGGGCGGGGGCTCGTGGATTTTCCCTCCACCTGGCTCCCTAGCAGCAAAGTGACTGACCAGCCAATGTGCAGAATTGTGAGAAATGAGGAATGGCTGTGGCTTTAAGCCAGGACTTTTGGGTTTGCTAGAAGGCAGTAGATGCCAGGAATCTATCTTACCTATTTCTTTCTGGTTGCATCAGCCAGAAACATAGCCAAATGGGACAATGTGGGTGGGATGAAATGACATCAAGTCCCCCAGCTCCTTGGGAGCTGAACTTGATAGCTGAGGAGCAAAACAGCCCCAGAGGCCTGTGCGGAAAGTGAGCCCGAGGCAGTGCAGACCCCGTCTGGTCTGTCAGCGTCTGGCAGGTTCGTTCTGCAGGTGACCTCAGGTTCCAACCATCCCCAACGGCTTCTGACTGTGTTTGTCGCAATGCTCGTTCTGTGGCCCCGAGGCCTTGGGAAAACTTGGTGCAATCGTGAACGAGTTCAATGCTATCTTATCCTAGGTCAGATGGCCTGTTTTCATTTTCAAAACTCTGTGTGTCAGTGGCTCTAATGCAATGTCCAGCAATGTCTTGAGCAAGTGACCCGGCAGGGGACAGAGGGTGCTGCTCACTGGAGATAGCCTCATCACGCAAAGCAGCTTGCCTAACTGGGTCTGTAAGCAGCTCTTGCGAGACCACCTGTTGCAACAGGGATTGCTCCGGGGGAGGGTCCCAGGTGGCGTTGGTCCCTCTGGGCCAAGTGTGGGGCTGTCTTTCACTCTCTGGAGCTCTTGGGACCCTGGGTGTCTGGCAAAGAGCGGAGAAGGAGCACAGTTGGGAAATCCTATCAGATGCACAGTGGTGCTGATTTGGATGGGTGCCCCAGGGCAGGAGGCATCCAGACGTCCTGTGGCAGCACAGCTGGGGAGCGGGGAGGGCCTGCGGAGGGTGAGGAGGGTCTGGATGCCCATCAGGAGCATGGTGATGGAGGTGTGGTTCTGCAGAACAGGTGTGTGGGGTGGGGAGCAAGGCCGTTCTTTCTTAGCACTAAAACCATGGTGGGTGGGTGACTGCATGCCCCGCCTACCCTCAGGGATGACCTTTTGCGTGTTTTCTGGAAGGTCAAACTATTTGAAATAGTTTCTGCTCTCTTGACCAGCTGCCACTTACACCACGGCCACCACCACCGTCACCACCACTGCCATCACAGACACCATCACCACCACTATTACCACATCACTCTCGCCACCAACACCCCAGTCAGCACCATCGCCACCACCACCACCACACCTGCGTTAACACCCCCGCCCCACCTCCCTCTCTGAACAGCACTTCCATATGTTCTCTCCGTTAGTGCACCAGCTGAACCTGGGTCTTACTATACTCACTTTATAGCTGGGGAAGTTAAGGCTCAGAGAAGTGGGATGTTTGGAGCAAGACTCTTAAGTCGGTGTATCCCGCAGACATAGAGAGTGGTTCAGAAATGCAAGCCCGAAACTGTGTGTGCTGGCATACACCTGTAATCCCAGGCGCACGGAGAGGCTGAGGCAGGAGGGTCACTCTGAGTTCAAGGCCAGCATGTGCGATACAGTGACACCACGTATCAAAAGAAAAAAAAGGGAAGAAGAAATGTGAGTGACATTCATGGCTTGACATTTTCTGCCACATTAGAAAAAGTAGGCAGAAGCTGGGCATGTCAGTACCCTTTGGGAGGCTGGCAGAAGAGGATTGAAAGTCCAAGACACTTAGCGAGGCAATGTTGCTAAGACATAACAAAGGGTTGGGGATGTAGCTCAGTGCCAAGGCTCTGGATTCAATCCCCAGTGCCGCAGAAAGAAAGGAAGAAGGATGAAAGAAAAGAAAGACGGACAAAGAAGAAAGGAACTTTGAGCAATACAGTTATAACCCTAATATAGTCACATGCTACCTACCGTTTAGCATGCAATCGATGCAAACGTATTGAGCAGCTGACATCCTGGTTTTCATGTCGAGCTGCTGCAGCCTGGAGTGTATTTATACTTTTCACACATTTCCATGGAGACCAGGCACTTTTCAAGTCACTGCATGCCGTGGTGGTCATTGTGCTGGACAGTTCAATTCCAGAACTTTCGCCCGTCTGGGTTGCTTCTCCTCTGACAGCATCTCTGCTATCTGTAACATGCATCTTATTCTCTCCATTTCTAAAGGGAGGTGTGGGGGCAAAGGCGCTCCCCAGCTTTACAGCTCCGAGAAGGCTGTTTCCAGACGCAGCCCGAAGCCTCCCACTTCCCCTGGACCTATGACTCAGGGTCCTGGAAATCTGGGGAAAGAACGTGGAAAATCCTTATGCCCGGAACTTGTGTTCCTTCTCCATGGCCTGCAGGGGCAAAGAGCAACAGACCCAGTGACACAGAGATACAGGCGGATACAAGGAGCCCTAGAATCCCAGACGTAGATACAGGACACAACAGGTACGAAGACACAACCAGAGACACATAGCTCTCCTGAGGTCACCTCTGAGTGTTTTCTTTCTGCTTCTGCTCACGTAACCCTGATGTCACTGAGGCCAGCATCCTTCAGGGGCCAGGTAAAATGGCCACAGGCACCCCCACAGCCCACCATCTCCCCCTCGTCTCCTCTTCCGTGTGTAGGTATGTGTGCATGTGGGCACCTATGCATGGCCACTGTTTGTCACTGAAAAGAGTAACCCTGCCTCTGGGTCAGGTCACAGTCAAGCAGAGTGTGACTGCTGTCCTCAAGATACTTCCCATGGCCCCAACCTGGCCGCCCGCACGGCTGCCTCCTCGACCCCTGTGGAGTTCTGCTTCCACCGCTCCAGCTTTCAGCCATGGTTTTCCTGCCCTGGAACCAACCACACATTCCTCGGGCTCCTGGTCTTCTGGTTTGCAAACCCCTGTTTATTCTGCCTGGGACAAGAAAAAGCTCCCCTGGGCACTTGTTTCTTCGTGTGCAGCCTCGGGCCTGCACCACGTGGATCCCAGCGCAGACCTCAGGACTTTCTGTGGGCCCCGTGGGCCCCAAGTCCCCAAGCCCTTGGCGCCTCGGGAGAGTCCGAACAATCCTGCCGGTTTCTGGGGCTCACAGGGAGGAGCACATTGCTGCCTGCAGGTGGGTTCCGGGCCTCCCAGCCTCCCCTGGCCTCCCACGTTCCTCGTGAGGGGTTACAGCCCCTTCCCCAGCCCTGCCCTAAGCGGCTCTCACCCTCACAGGAGCCCAGCTCCGCTCTGAGGTCAAGCAGTGGGCTAGGAGTGTGACTGGGCAGGTGCTTTTCTCCCTGGCGCCAGTGTTGCTGTGTCTGCCCTGGTGGGCACAGTGCAGACGCCTGCGGGCACAGAAGGCTTCTTGCCCCTGAGCGTGCATTCTGTGGCACTGTGCTTACACACATGTGTGAATCGAGGGTTCTTCTTGGTGTTTCTCCTAAAGTTTTCCAAATAGTCTCATCAAGTACGAGATGTGACAAGAAGATGGTGAGTGTTTAAGTAAAAATTGCTGCAGGGGGACCCTGTAGCAACTGGCTCTGGCCTCCCTCCCAGTTCAATACCAGGAACTTTCTGCTTTCACTTCACTATAAATGCCTCTAATGAATAAAAGACGTCGTATTTTTATACGATGGAGTTCTACTCAGCCACAGAGAAGGATAAACTGGAGACTTTTATAGGTAAATGGATGCAACTTGAGAACATACTCATTAGAGAAATAAATAAGAACACATGTGTAAACATTGTATTGTTTCAGTAGTGTGAGAAGCTGAAAAATATGTATATGTATATAAAAATAGGATAGTTATACTACTGATTTCTCAGAGTTCATTGAAGAGAAGGATTTGTGCTGGTATTTTTTGGACAATTGAATGCAGGTGTCTTGTGCTCTGGGTGAGTGATTTGGGAATGACAGTGCAATGAGTGTACCGTTGTTGTCCCCTGATTGATATGTTTTGAAATTTTGTTACAGTACCTTTGAAATGAAATGGAGTTGGAAATAAAAATAATAAATGCTTTTTTCTGTTTCTGCTCCATAACACATACTTTTGTTCAGTCTTTTTTCTGACCGTCTGCCTTGTAACTCTTTTTGGGTTGAGCGAAGAATCCATCAGCTGGAATCAGTGCAGGACACTGAGGTACCGCAGCAGCAGGACCAAAGAGGCTCCAGGAGAAGGCTTCAGAAGGGCTTCAGGAGGGGCGGGACGCGGGACAGTGTGCTCGAAGCAGGGGGAGGTCTTTGCCGAGTCCGCGGCCATGTGCTTTTCCCTGTGACACAGCCTAAAGATACCGATACATTGCCACACTTTTTGGTAACAACACGTGTGTGGCATCCTCATCTCAGTTTTGGGGAAGACACGCCTTACACCCAGGGGGCAAGTCATCCATCACGACCATGCAGCTTCCTGTGCTGGCCTGGCCTGCCTGGCTGGCTGTCCCTCGGTGGGCAAGGCTGTGGCCGTCACCCCCTCCCCGCCCCAACAGGATCCAGAAGCAAGGCCGGGAGGAGGTGGCGGTGGCCGGCGAGGCTGGCACGGCCTCCCGCTGTCACTGGCCCAGGACAGCAGCAGCTCCTGCAGGGCGGCTGCCTCGGAATCCTGAGGGTGGAGGCTGAGGGAGAGGGCACTGCCTCTACTGCCCTGGGAGCCGGTGGGCCTGACTCAGCCACGCTGCAAGGCACCGGTCACCCATGAGGTCACTGTGGACGGAGGGTGTTCCCTGAGCGTCCCCCTGGGCCCCTTGAGGCATTGCTCAACACCGTGTTTGTCAAATGACCAGCAAGGCCCAGTGTTTTGAAATGAAGTTTTAAGGAGGAGGGAGAGGCTTTCCCTCTCTCTTGGCTTCACCGCAGAATGCAGCGGGAGGGTCGGTGAGCTCAGGGGGACAGATGTGCCCCGAGCCGAGAGGGAGGTGCGCTGGACACTCATTGGCCTTCAGGGGTGGCTGTCCCTTCCGGGGGAGGTAGCACAGTGAATGCTTCAGCCCCTGCAGCTCGGAGCCTGGGGTTGGAGCGGGTGCGTGTCTGGTCCACTGGGCCGGGCGGCGGTTTCCAGGAGGGCCGGGGAGTGGCAGGGCGATGATGGGGGGGCAGCCACGGGAGGATGAGGCTTGGGGTGGGGATCTACTGAGGTTGGGGTGCAGATTAGGAGCTGAACGGGGTCACTGAGAGTGTGTTCGGGAGCAAACAATAGAACACTCAATCCCCAGCAGCTCAAGTAATGGGAGTGACCACTCTGGGGGGCCGAGGCAGGAGGACCAAAAGTTTGAGCCCAGTCTGGACAGTTTAGCAACTTGGGGAGACTTTGTCTCAAACCAAAAGATAAAAAGCCTGGACGTGTAAGTCATCGCAAAGGCGCTGGATTTCATCTCTAATCCTGGAAAAAAAGGGAAAAAAACATCAGGGAATCATTTTTGTCACCAAACGAGAAGTCTGGAGGCAGCTGGGGCAGCAGGGGATGGACGGGCCCCAGCAGGTGCTGAGGGGCCGGGGTCTTTGGGGTTGGGCCCCGTGGTACTGGCATTGGTGTTCACCCTGAGGAGGAGCGGTACCCCGTGGCTCCGGACGCCGTGGTCCCAGGCCCGCAGCAGGGAGCAGCAGAGGTCACAGCAGCTGGGGCTGTTTACTTTTGCTGGGGAAATCATAAACTTTCCCAGATGCCTCCTCCTTCCCAGAAGATTTCTGGTGTTCTTTCCTTAGTCACAGCTATGCCTGGGATTGAACCCAGGGCCTTTGCACCATGCCACCAGCCCAGGCCTTCTGATTTTTCTTTTCTTTTTTTTTTTTTTGAGACAGGGCATTGCTAAATTTCTAAATCACCCAGGCTGGGTTTGAACTCATGATTCTCCTGCCTCTGCTTCTCCTAGTGCAGGATTACAGGTGTGCACGTAGCACCCGGCTTGCTCGGGGGTCCTTAAGTGAGATGGACGGGAAGCTAAGTGTCCAGCCTTTCAGCCGGCATCCTAGATGAAAGAGGGGGCTCTGGGAGTGGCCAGAGGTGAATGTATGTGCAGGGAGCAGGGCAGAGCAGCTACCAGCTGGCCGGTGCATGGCCTATTCTGAGCTCAGCCAGCCAGGTGCCCATGGCAGGTGACCCTTCTCTGCTTGGCTCTGTTTCCTCACATGTGCAAGGGCCCAGCTCAGCCCTGACCCCATGAGTGTGCGGCACACCCGTGTTATTTGTAGAAGTGTGTGTGGGTAAGTGGGGCTGGTACGGAGGGCAGAGTCCTCCTCATTGGCCTCCTGAATCCCTCTCTTCATCCAACCCTGGTCTCCAAAGCCCTGGGTCTGTCTGTCTTCCTGTTTGAGGCAGGGTCTCCCCGGAGTGATGCTTGGCCCCTTCAGAAGAACCGGGGCCTCTTCCTGGGTGAGCTGTCCTCCTCCCCCAGGGTCTCTGCTTTTGGCAATGGGGCACCAGCCTAGATGCCTGCAGGTGACCCCCACCCCAGTGCCCATCAGCACGGTGTGACCTGGCTTCTGCAGGACTCCGGCTTCCCCCGTGGAAGATGAGGGTCACAGAGGGGACCCCAAAAGCCCACTCTTCCTCTCACCCAGTGATCCGGGCCCCACCCTGCTCCAGCACTAAAGTGGAGATGGGGAAAAATGTCAAAATAACGCAAAAGGTTCTTTTCTGTGGAAAAAAGAGGACAAGCCTTATCCACCTGTAAGTCCTTTGAGTTTTGAACATTCTGGCCTTGCTTTTCATGTGTCTTGACTTAAACAGCTGTGGCCTTGAACCGTTCCCTCGGCAGCTGGGCTGCGAACATCCTGAGCAGAAGCGGAGACCTAGCGCTCAGAGCCCCACAGGGCTGGGGACCTCGGCCTTCGAGGCCCATGGCAGCACAGCCTTCTGCGTTTGGTCCTTGTCACAGTCTCTGGGGGCTGATCCCACTCATTCCTGCCGTCTCGCAGAGTGGGAAAGTTACAGGCCTGGGACGGGAACCCAGGCCTTTGAGACTGGAGGCCGTCTTCCCTACCTTGCTAATGTTCACCTACCCTTGCTCAGGGCCCCGGCTGCATACGTAGGGCTGGGATGGGGTCCACGCTCCCCTCTGCCGCCCTCCCTGGCTCAGCGTGAGCTGCTGCTGTGTGCCCTCAACTCTTCCCCAGCAATCTGGGGCTTGCTGGTGCCTATCACAGCCGCAACACACCTATGGGCGCCAGTTAGGGAGCTCCCCCCTTCTCCAGCCCCACGCCAGGGCCCAGGCCCGGCAAGCAAAGTGTTCCTGCAGACCCGGCACCGAGGATGTTCCCACAGAGGCCACTCGCAGCCCCCTGACTTGCAGAGTGTCAGTAACTTTCTCCAGGAGAATTGCAGCTCACAGACAGAGCCCAGCCCCGCTTTCCGACCCTGCCCCAGCGTGGCTCCAGAGCTGCCTGTCCTTGTGCTCACTGACTGGTGAGTGTCTGCTTTGTGCAACTAAGCTTTCAGGAACTTGGGTTTGGGATGAGAAATGAGGTGGTGTGAGGTAGTGTGGTGTTTGGGGACCCTTGCTGGGGCATGCCAGATTATTTTTCATGAGAAGACATTACTTGAGTTCATATACAGTTAATGAAGCCTACAGATGTCTTATTTTTAATTTTGAAAGCAGCATGCATGCTGACTGGGTGTGCGGGAGGGCTCCATCAGTCCTGAGACCCAGACCTGGGAAGCTGCGTGAGCACAGAGGCTGGTCTGGGAGGGCAAATTCTGCCCCTGCCACGCAGTGCTGCTGTGAACCTCAGGCAGGTTCCCAGGCCCTGCGAAGCCTCCGTCTTGTCATCTGTAGAATGGGAATTCCACGTGGCCTGACCCGTACTGCACGCATTGTAGCTCTGGGGTGGGAGCCAGGGCTCCGCAGCTGGTGTCTACAACTCAGGGGAGAGAAGGCGGCCTCCAGGGTCCCCAGCAAGTGGAGCACCCCTGGGGGATGGGGTTCTGAGCCGTCCCTGGCCTCTCCCACAAGGTAAATAAGTGAGATTGGGAAAGTTGGTCAAAGGAAAGGAATTCAGTTTGTGAAACAGCTTCAAAGGGGATTTGGGGCAATGTGTTTTGCCTTTGATTGTTTTGTTGTCACCACTTTGAAAGTTTTGTAAATCTGTTTACTGTCTGTTCCCCTCTCTTTTTAAAGGACACAGAGGCCTTCTCAGGGTGTCCCTTGCTGGGTTTCAAAGCTATCAGGCAGACAGTCTTGGTGTGGCTTTGGAGAAGTCCCAAGCCCAGGTGGGGCTCTGACTCCCAAGGGGACCTGGTGGGGCCGACCACTCCTGCATCTGCCCACCTGAGCCCCCAGATGGCCTCTGTATCAGTCTGCCCTGTACATGGGATTTCATCTGTGGGCAAAGGCTGCTGTTTACCAGCTTTCTTCCAACATAATATGAGTAACAGAACGACTGGTCACACCTACCAGTGCCTCACGGTAGATTTCCACATATTTATAGCTAACAGGAAGCAGGGTTCCTCGACAGGGTGTTGAGCCTCACAGTTCGCCTCATTGCTTTGCCTGTCTTTCTCTGGGGGCTCGTGGAACCCGTCCCTGGGTTTTAGACCAGTAAGATCTTCCAGGCTGACTGCCAGGGACCCAGCGTTGTTCTCCTTGCCCCTCAGCTCTCCTGTCGACGCTTTACTTTCTTTGGGTCCAGCCCAGCTAGCTGGGTTCAACATGGCTGACTACCGAACAGAGTCACCTTGGAAGCTGGAGTTAGAATGTTTAGGGACCTGGGCTGACAGTGAGAGCCCTGCTGATTAATGATTGTCCTACTGAGTTAGTTTTCCCCAAGGCACAAACCCAGGGCCTTGCACGTGCTGGGGCGTGCTGGGGAAGCACTCTGCCCCGAGCTCCATCCCCGGCACCTCTGTTGTTCTTTGCTGCCTTAAGAATCCAGCTGGTGTTGTAGGCAGGGTATTTCTCCTACCTCCACAGTGTCCACCCTGATCCTGGGAACCTGGGAACCTCATGTGGCAGGAAGGACTCGGTGGGAGGATGAAGTTACAGATCTCGAGACAGGAGGTCACCCTGGGCTGTCCTGAGGGCCCAGTGCAATCACAGGGTCTTCAGAGGAGGGAGGTGGGGCGGTCGGAGGCAGAACAGGAGAGTGATGGTGAAAGCAGGGGAGGGACGGGGGCCATTGCTGGAGCTGAAGAAACAGAAAGAAAGAAACTGAAGGAATGGGATAGATGCTCCCCTGGAGTCTCCAGGAAGACATAAAGTCCTATTGCCATGATTTCATCCCAGTGAAAGCCGTGTTAGACTGTGACCTGCAGAATGCAGATTTGGTGGTGCGGTTCTGAGCTGGTTGTGAGAATTTGCTTTGGCAGTGACAGGAAATGCAGTTGTGATCAGGGACCATCAGAAGTGGATGGAGTGGCAGGTGGCTACCTCAAAGAGCCCTGAGAGGTCCCCTGGGAAAAATAAGTCCAGGCCTCCCCTCTGGTGGGTACAGGACTCATTGCACAGGACTGGGTGACAGGGTATGTGCATGGGGAGCAATGGACAAGCCTCCGATTGGCTGCAGACAGGGCAGACGCTGCCTCCGACCCAAGGCTCTGCAGAGGGACTCACTCTGGGGGGCTGTGGGAGCCGCTGCCTGCTGCAAGGGGGCTGAGTCCTGAGCTGCTGCCAGCTCTCCTAATATGCCCTGCCTGACCCCACTGGGGTGAGGTGAACCAGAAAAGAACAGGGTCTCAGGTCTGGCGAGAGAGGGGCGCAGTGTGCCCAGCGGCACTGCAGAAGCACGGCTGTCCAGCCGGGATGTGGTGCAGAGACCCTCAGGGCCCCCATGCTGCCCAAGAAGACTCTTGTTGTTGGGGGACTGGCTTGCAAAAGACACCAGAGTCTGATGATGACCGAGGAGGCTGCTGAGGTCCCAGACCGCTTGGTTCACCGAAGTGGAGCTGCACAGTGGCCACGGGCCGGTTCTCACGCCAGGCAGACCTGGCTTGGTTCTCCTTTGTGCGTGACTCGGTGGCTTTGGGCGACACATTCATCTCTCCCAGCCACATTTTCACTGTTGTTAAGCGGCCATGCACAATCCGGGGCATGAGGCCTCGTCCAGGGGTGCAAGTCAGGCGCTGACCGCCTAAGAAGCTTGGTGCTCAGGAAGTGCCCCACTTGCTAGTGTGCGTATTGTGATTGGTGCGTAGCTCCCGCGTGGAGGGGCATCTCCCCTTCCCTTCGCTGCTCGGGGCTCCTTCGTGTGTGTGTGTGTGTGTGTGCAGGGGCTGGGGAGATGGTGCCATCCCCGTGGGCCCAGACCCCTTGGCAGGCCGGCCCTGCACCTGGATGTGCCAGGCCTCCCCCCAGGAGGTAGTGGCAGCCAGGTGGGAGTGATTTGAGTTTTTCACAATGACAGGTTCCTGAAAGTCACCCCAAGTTCCGGGCTGGGGGTAGCTGGGTGTGGCCAAGAGGGGAAACATAGAAAGAAGAAACTTCCTGTTGGAAAGCAGCAAGGGCAGGGAGGAGACCAACAACTGCACTGTGGAGGGGCCTCAGCACCCGAGTGCCCCTCCTGCACCCCCAGACAGGGGCTGGTATCACCTCCCTGGCCAGGGCTCCCTGCCTGTAGTGGCCTGCAGAAGCCCTACCCATGGTGCCACTCTGGCTGTCTGGGGGCTCCCTACACCCACCTTGGGTGAAGCCACTTTGCCCCCCACTCCTGCCCTTGCAGGCCCTGCACTGGCCGCCTTTGAGCCAGCTCAGGAAAAAGAAAAGAAATGGGGGCTTCCCCGCCAGAGCCGAGGTCACCTGGGGAGGCCAAGGCAAGTCTCTTTCAGCTCCCTGGGGCTGCAGGACCCTCCCTGCCCCGGCACTGCCCTGGTCACTGCTCCTTATAGTGGACAGACACCAGCCCCTTCCCGTGGCTGGACCCTGTTCTTTTCTCTTGCCTGGGTGGCCCGGCTCTGTCTACTCCCCAGCTTTTGCAGCTGCCTGTGAGCACAGGGGTCTTGAGCCTCGGTTCCTTGTGTCCAGTGGTGAGTGAAACGAGCACCTGCCGTCCAGGCGCAGTGTCCGGAGGGGGGATCCTGCCTGGCGGTGTCCAGCATGTCAAGGCTCGGGGCACAGGGACCGCCGTCCCAGGCTGGCTGGCACAGGCTGCTCTGTGCCTGTCGTCCTAGCTTCATCACTTACCACACCCTCAGAAGGGTCCCAGACAGTCAATCCCACAGCTGTCACCTGTTTCCTCTCTTAATTACTGGACTTTGCATTGTCCTGGCCCAGTGGTGAATGTCCTGGGTTCTCATCCCAGCTCTGCCGCCCGGCACAGCAGAGCGTTGGACCAGTCACTTCCCCGAGCCTCTCTCCCCTCGGTGCCCAGGGCCGCATCACCCACCTGTGGAGGGTGCGGTGTTCGCAGGTCCACCCCGAGGCAGGCACTCAGCAAGGGCTTAGCCGGCGGCTTGGCTGTGTGAATGAGTGCTTGCTGTTACTGAAGGAGGAGCTGCTCCCTCCCGCCTGCACGCTGACGGGGGCAGCCGGGGACCCGAGTGTCTGTGGTCAGCGCCCACTCCTGTCCCCCTGGCCCCACCCCTGCCAGGAGAGAAGGCCCAGTTCCTGTCCCCAGAACCGCTCTGAGCACCTGCTTCTTCAGCCCGAAGCTAAGAAATTGGGCAAGACGGGCTTCCAGCCTGCTGCCAGCTCCAGCCAGGTTTGTGGCCTCCGGCACCAGATTGTGAGGGGTTTATGGGACGCGTAGACCTCAGCTGGCAGCCTGGCTCTGCCTCTTCGGAATTGTGTGACCTCAGGCAGCTGACTAAACAGCTCTGGCCCACCATTTTCTCCAGTGAGGAGTGGAAGTCTTGCGTCACTGGGGCCCTTCACTGAGTCAGGTGTCGGGATCATTCGGCCAGGCTGGGGGCCTGGGCAGGCCCTTCCACAGGCTTCTCTGGCCAGGCTTTGCTGGTGAACTGTGCCGCTGTGTCCCCAATCCCCACTCCCTCTGGACATTTCCCTTGGGCATGGCAGTCAGGGCCATGTGTACCGTGAGAACCCTGGAACCCACTCACACACAAGCACCTTCCCCTGAGTCCAGGCTGGCGTGCTCTGCGGCCTGGCAGAGACGCAGGCTGGGGTAATAACGAAGAGGAGAGGACACAGCAAACTGCCCTGAGGGAGGAAGCAGGACAGCCCAGAGTGCACGCTCACGGGCACCTGCCAGGTGCCAGCCTGTGCCCTCAAGGGACTCCGTTTCATAGTCACCTCCACTCTGAGGAGTGGGCCTCCAATTCTTGCTGCAGGATGAAGCTTAGAGAGGGGCTGGTCTCCCCACAGCTGAGGCTGACTAACACAGCCCCCCAGGGGGAGGTCAGGCGGGGCGGAGTGTTTGTCACCCTGGCGGGGTGTCTCCCTCTGCCCTCCCTCCTGCAGCGGGGCGGCCAAGCCTTTGTTACCACCTTCCTGCCAGGAAGGTGCTGCCCCCCACAGTGGCCTTGGTTTTCTGGGCTCCCATGACCTGAGCCTCCTCCCACCTGCTCTGCAGAGATGCGCTGGAGATGGTAGGTGTGAGCGTCCCTAGGCCCCCAGAGGGTCCAGGGCCGTGTCTGATGGGTTGGAGCAGGGACAGCAGCCCTAGCGAATGCTCGCCCATCTGGCCACCACCCAGGCGGGGCAGGTATCACTGGGGACAGGGACTGAGGTCGGGTGAGTCAGCTCAGGCCCACGGCGCCCTGCTGAGCGAGCTGGCTCCTCTCTTCCACTCTCTCCTCCCTCTTAGGCAGCAGCTGAGGGAGGTGGGTGTGCGGAGGGGAGCGGGGTGGGGAATGTGCTTCCTTGGTGCTTCCGGGTCCCTGTGCTGCACCTGCAGCTTGCCAATCTCACCCCACACCACAGGTGAGGAAACTGAGGCTGGGAGAGAGCCAGAAGTTCACGTCAGAGCTGCAAGGCAGAGCAGGGATTCCAACCTGGGCTGACTGGGAATTCAGAACGGCCGTTGCTGCTGGGTGCAGTGACACAGGCCTCTAATCCCAGCACTCTGGAGACTGAGGCAGGAGGATCACAAATGAGAACCCAGCCTGGGCAATTTAGTAGGTTAGCGAGACTCTGCCTCAAAATAAAAAAGGCCCAATACGCAGCCCAGTGCAAACACCCTGCGACGTCCAATCCCCAAAATGGTGGAAGAGGAGGTCAGTGGCTTCTGCACAGCCCACCTGTGTCTTCACAGTCCCTTCTGGAGCACGGGCCTGGTGGCTGTGTCCTGTGTGGCTGCCAGGTCTGCCCAGAAGGACTGCGCACTGAGCGGCTGGGTTGGCTCTCTCGTCCATCTCGAATTCATACTAATTCTTGGACAAGGGGCTTTGTAGTTTCTGTTTGCATTTTGGTACCGGGTCCTGAAATCTATGTCACTAATTCTGATCCATACACAGACAGCTACAAGATGTGACTCCTCTCCCTGTGCGGGGGTTGGGGCTACCACCTCCCCTCGCTGACCAGGAGCCTGGGTGGCAGGCACAGGCCCAGGGCTGTCCCATTCCCAGAGCCAGAATGGCCAGGGCTTGCTGAGGGCCAGTGCAGGAGGAGAGACCTGATGGACGTGGAGCCTCAGTTTCCCAAGAAGTCCTGGTGTCTGCGGAGCTTGAGTGGCCGAGAGGTGTGAGAGGCCAAGCGAAGGGGGCCCGGGAGCCCTGTGGGCTGCAGTGGCCTGTCACAGGGCCCCTCACTGCAGCTCTGGATCACAGGCAGCTGTGGGAAATTGCTGACCTGTGTTCTCGCTCTGGGGTGGTGGTGGCTGGGTGGGGGCGACCAGCTTTCCTTTTCAGCAAGCGCACTGCTTTCAAAGTCGTCCCCAGGGCAGAGGCGGGCTCACTCCGCCTGCTGTCACCATGCTCACATCTTTGGCAGGCTGCACCTGGGCAGGGAGGGGTGGGTCCAGGAGAGCTCAGGTTCGTGACTTCGCCTTGCGAGGGTGTGGTAGCCACTGGACCCTGTGCTCATGCACCCGGAACCGAGTCCTGAGAACTTCACTCTCCACCCCAGTGACTTCAGCAGCGCAGACTCACACTGACTTTTCCTCTCTCTCCTCACCCTCCCCGGCTTGGGGCTGCTCCTTCTTGGCATTACCATTACCCGCTAAATAAACTGCGAACTGAAGTCCCCAGTTTGGTTCTGAACGTGGTGGGGTTATTCAGAGCCTCACCAGTCTCTCTTCTGAACTGAATCCCGCAGGCCCAGGATCAATCTCTGGTGTTTCTTCCAACATGGATACTTTCTGTCCACCGAGATGGGGAGGTTGTGCCAGCAGCCGGAAGTGGACGGAGAGGGAGGCTTGCTAACAAGGTGAGCAATGGCAGCTGGGGACACAGCCAGGGCTGAAGTTCGTGGTGTGAGTTGGGCAGTGGCCTGCCTCTCTGGGCCTGGAGCTCCCTTTGTAAAGTGAAGGGCTACGGCTCGCAGTTCCTGACTTGCCGTGAGCATTGCCAAGCTTGCAGAGGCCTTCCGAGACTGACGGGCAGCTCTGCAGATGAGACCTGTGATCAGCGGAAAGCAAGATGGCAGCTGCCACTGAGAAGGGAGCGTGGAACTGTGGGGTGGGCCTGACCACACTTGGCTCACTGGAAGGGCTCCCGGAAGCTCTGGACAGAAACATTCGGCTTGATGAATGTGGGCCCTGGTCCTCTGTGTGTGTCCTGGAGATGCTGTGGTACAGAGGAAGGGTTGGGCTCTGCGCTTGCCTGCTTTGCAGGTGTTTATGAGCTGGTGTTTGCAGAGAGACCATGTGACCCTGGGACCGGACAACAGCTGAGGCACTGGCCCAGCAGGGGCAGGATAGAGAGTGCCTGTCAGTGTGAGCACTGCACGCTGCCATCCATGCATGTGACAATGCATACTGGGCAGCTGGTGTGTGCCAGGCCTTGCGATGCTTCGGACACAGCAGGCCTGAGAGCCCGGCCCTCCTGGGATTTCCACTGTCATGGCAATGCAGGTGACAAGCAAAGATGTAATGGGTGGTTGCTGTGCCGTGATGGAAATAAAGCCAAGCGAAGAACAGAAAGGCCACAGCACAGAGGAGGGCTTCGGATGGTGGCTCGGGGAGTGCACACTGGAGCAGAGTCTTGAAGCTCTCTGGGGCAAGGCAGAGAAATGACAGTGCAGAGGCTGAGGCAGGAGACTTCTTGGGGTTTCTGAGTAAGGTAAACACCAAGTGGAACAGAAAGAAATGAAGAAGGAGTGAGGGGGGATGGAGGAGGAGAAAGGAAGAGAAGAATGAGGAGAAGAAAACAGAGGAGGAGACAGAGCTACTGAGAGTGAAGTTAGAGAATCCAGCACTTAGTGGGGGTCACGTCATGCAGGGCTTACAGGGAGGAAAGGTCAAGTCCAGTCTCTGCCACCAGCTACTGTATGACTGCAAGGGTTTGGTTATGTCCTTCCCACTCTGGGCCTGGCTTCACTGTGCGGAGCTGAGGCACTGGACTAAGCAAGCAGTCCTCAGCTCTACAAGGTAGCCGGGAAAGCCGAGTCTCTGAGCTGGGCCTCCACACCCCCATTTATCCTGAGCTCCCACAGGTGACTGAGCAGCTGGGGGCAAAACACACTGAGAGGACCAGGCGGGCCCTGAAGGACCTGAGGACACTTGCAGCCCTTAAGGGCTGGCATTGCGACCTCTGTCCATCTCTACTCCTGCCTAAGCCCAGACCAGCTTCAGCCTAGGCCTGCAGTCTGCAGCCAGCCCCCAAGTACCCACGTCTGCACACAGAGCCCACGGAGTCATCCCCAACTTCCTTCCCCAGGGCCACAGAGCAGAGGGCACAGGGCAGGGGGCACATGGGAGCCTGGCGATTTTGTTTACGGTGCGTATTTCACTTCTACAGGATCCGCACAGCTGCGATCTTGCCTCATCGAAGTTGCCAACCCCTAGGGGTGGCCGTCACCACGTTTGCTAATCTGCTTGGTTCCTCTTTCGGGCATGTGCCTTTCCCTGCTCGTTCCAGCGGCTGCGTGGAAGTGGAGCGAGGCCGAGAGGGTGACTAAGCGGGGAAGCCCCTGTGCTGCAAGGCTCCCAGCAGCTCCTGGGTTGCGTAAGGGCTATTTTGGAGGAGATTGCAGACACTCTGATGAATCATTGCAAGCACACATGGCTTGGCGGGGGCCAGTCCTTCCTCCTGCTGCTCATGTGGAAAGCAGAGCTTCTCGAAATGAATCAGCAGCGCCCAAACCCAGGGCCCACCGTGGGAGGAGCACGGTATTACAAATTGCACATTTCCAGAGTACTGGGGTGTGGCCTTTGGGGTTTGGGAGTGGGGGCTGCAGGAGCCCCAGTCTTTGGTTCCTTGGTGACTCAAAGGGCCTCTCTCTCTCACCTGAGCCTGCCACCTGCACTCTGCCACGCTGGTCACCGTGGCATGGTCACCTGCACTTAGTGTGTAGGCGTGGCCATCATAGCTACTTTCACATGGAGCCTGGGTCTGAGTCCAGAAGGCCTTCAGGTCTCTGCCTCCCAAGGGCCCCAGGCAGACAGTGTGTTGGGTCGGGAAGTGGGGGGTCTGTCTCACTCCCTCAAGCTCAGAGGCAGAGCTGAGAGGTGGTTGGGAGGTGTCAGGTTTGAGGCCCACATCCGATGAGTGACAAGGAGCGAGTCCCCGACATGGCTGGACCTCGGCACTCTCCTTGGCAAAATCAGGAAATGACGTCTTGCCTCGGAGACTGCCGTGAAGAGCACGGGGTTCACACGAGGCAGTGGGGTGCGGATGCCGAGTGTGCAGGTTGCACAGCCAGGGTTCAGTCTCTGGTCCACTAATTATTAGCTGTGCATCCTGGGACAGGTTCCGTCAGCATTCTGCGCATGTTTCCTCGGATTTAAGTGAGGGTGGCAGAGGAATGCCTTCCCCACGGCGGGGTGAACAGGCTGAGAGGTCCAAAGCCGAGAGTGTCTGGGCCATACGAGTGCTCAGTCAGCGTGAGCTGAGCAGCTGCTGTGGACAGCGAGTCTCACAGGAAGTTACCACAGAGCTCCAAAAATGGCAGTCGTCATCATCATCATCATCATCATCATCATCATCATCGTTTCTCTCCTGAGAGCTGGAGTGGGTTTAGGTAGGAGCTGGGGCCTTGGGTTACCCTGGGGAAGGAAGACAGAAGCAATGTGGCAGTTACACAGGAGCCTCCTTTGTTAATTCTGCTTGGCTTGGTCCAAAAGAGACCCCAGGGAGGAACACTGCATTTACCTGGGCCCAGGAGACAGGAGGGACAGTCTGTCTTGGAGAGGACTGATGTTCCCGGTTGTGCCATTCCTCTCTCCGCAGTGATCAGCAACCTTGAAGATTGCTCAATCCCTGCCATGCCAAAGGCGCTGAAGACAGCCCCGCAGACAGCCCGGCTCCACGGCAGAATCGGGCCAGGGAGCTGAGAGGTGAGAGTTGCCACTGGCGTTTGTTGGGCAATCGCTGAGGAGCTGCTTCTCTGCAGTGCTCCGTCAGGGGCCGGCTGGTTTCTGTGCGTTGCAGAAGCCGCGCACTTGGCCCGAGGTTAATCTAATTTCAATAAGCAGGATGTCTTCACTCAGCGGTTCCCACTTGTGGCTCCAAATTTAAATCGCATGGAAAAATTTGACAAATAACTGCTTGGACACCACTCCGGACCAGGAGAATCCAAACGTCTGTGGTGGGCCTGGGGGTTGCACTGTGTACAAAGTGGGTTGAAAGGGCACAGCATGGAATGGAGTCCTGCACTTTCATCCTGATCCAGGGCTCTCCCTGTCTCACCCCACCTGCATCATCTCATTTCCACCGTCCTTCCTTTGACTGTGATCTGCTTCATTTGGATTAGTCTAATAAAACGGGTTGATGGAATGATTTGACCCCCCAAAAAAGTATTTTTCCAAAGCCACTGAATGCCAGCTGCCGGTACTGAAGGGCGGATGCAGTAGAAGCGGTTGGCATCCGAGCTTGCTTGCTTTTCCAGAACCTACCTTTTCACACAGGGAAGAAGAAAATAAGCAGACACACGACCTGCATTGGTGGAGCTGAGAAAACTACCAGGGAGGGATGTGTAAGAGCGACAGGTGGGCAGGGAGGTAGCATTTGAGCGGACAGCTGAACGAAGCAAAGGCACCAGCCTATGGGTGTGTGGAAGCAGAATACTCTGGAGAGAGAACAGAAAGTATCAAGATCTAAGTGACCCCCTTTTAGTTCACTGTGTCCTACTCCACAGCACTCACTGGCATGTCATCCTGCACATGTGGTCCACCTTGTTCAGTCCTAACTAGTCTCCTTTGACTTGATTTAGCCAGCTGGGTTGCTAGTCCAACTCCAGGTCACAGGAGGGGAAATACATGTGCTGACGCAGAGACAGCTGACAGTGACCACACCTGCCAGTCCCGTTCCACTCGGCTCTGGACAGCTGTCCTCCCGATGGTGTGTTAAAATCCTGTGCAGGACTGGAGAGAAGCTGGACGCCTGCTGTGTTAGATCTGTTTCCCCATGTTCAGCTCTGCTCATCCGTGGGTCTGTGTCTGCCCAGCTACTCCAAGAAACAATCAGGATTCAGTCTGCACGCCCGGCCCGGCCCGGCCCGGCCTGGCCCGCTGTCTGAAGCTGCCTTCTTGGGTGATAAGTGAGAAGCCCTAGAAGCTTGCAGAGTCTGATGGTAGGGGACAGGGGACAGCACAGTATGACTGAGGAGCAGAAGGGGAACTGGTGAGACCCCACTGGGGCATCCAGATGGCGGCCTGTTGCAGGATCTCATGAGGGTGCTGGCGCTGTGGGGTACGGACGGAGGAGGGAAGCCGACACCACACATGGGCACAGTGGTGCTCTCCTGAGGCTGCTGGGAGACGCACCTTTCACTGATAGGTGACGTCTCTGGTCCCTCCCCTTGCAATGGACTCTCTACAAGTCGTAGAATACAATCAAGTTTCCTTCACAGTCTCGGCCATAAGGCCCCATGGAGTTTCCGCTTGGTTCTCTTGGGTCACTTGCTCTGGGCACCTAACCATCTGACAGCTCCAAGACAACGGTGCTGGAGAGGTTCGCCTGCCCCCAGTCAAAGCCAGCCTCGACTGCCCGCACAGCCCATCTGGGACTGAGACTGGCGGTGACCGAGCAAGCTCGGGTGCTGACTGTGACCTGGCCTCAGACGGTGTGCACCAGCTGGCACCCACTCCAGCCTCGAGACGCCATGCGAGCACTGCTGCGTCAGGCCCTGTGGGAATTTGTGACCCCCAGAACTGTGAGGGCTGGGGTTGCAGTACTGTGCAGTAGAGCCTTTCCCCAGTATTCATGAAACCCTGGGTTCAATTCCCAGCACCAAAAAAAACCAAAACAAAACAACAAAACAGAAAAAAAATCACACACAAAAACCCACAGCGGTGAATAAATAAAATAATGGTTGTTTTTCATCACCAAGAGCTTGAGTAATTTATTTCATAGCAATAGCAACCAGAACTCCCTGTCGTCAGCCAGCTCTTACGGAGAATGTTCATGGGCCAAACATCTGGAAAAATGTCCCTAACAGCCCCCCGTGGGTGGCCCTGGGACCACAAGAATGGGGAGAGGGACTTCTGGGAAAAAGGACTTGGGACTTGGAAATTCTTTTAGAAACTGTCCTGTCCAGCCCTTTCTCTGAGAGACTGACGTGATGTGACACCTGGGGCCGCCAGTTCCTGGGTCCTCGTCTCCACACCCAGACCCCTATTTTTCTTCCTTGGTTTCCTGGGCAGATGTGGGGCGAAGAGGGTGATGGGCCAGCTGGTTCTGCTTTTCCTGGGACCGGCCTGGACGTCAGTTAGTTCACTGCCACCTGGAGCTCTCTGTAGACGACTTCTTTTGGGATTCCGTGCCTGGGGTGCCCTTTGCCCCGCCTTGTGCCTGGGTCCCCTCACCATCTCGTGTGCAGGCATTCGGTGACGCAGTGCATCCGTATTTATGGGGCTGCTCTTACATGACAAGCACGGTATCTCCCTTGTTGAGCGGGAGAGACACGAACTTGCCCCCAGGCCCCCCGGCCTCTCCGTCTGGAGAAGCTGGCCCTCGTCTTTGAACCCCACCCCACTGTCTTCACTCCATGAGGCAGTGTCCTTCTGTTCCGTGACTGGATCTGTGAGTCACCTCCGGAACCTAAGCTCCTCCAGGGCAGGATTAGTGCCTGATTTCCGTGTCTCTTCTAAAGTTCCTGACCCTGCCGCCCCGGCCTCTCGGAGTGGGGGTTGCTGCCGCCGCCAGCCAGGGCCGGGGAGGAGGGTGGTGTGGTGGGCGCACGAGGGGCCCACGTGCTATCACCGTGGCGTCAGGTCTGCGGTTCCCTGGATATGCACGGTGCAGCAGTCGTGGTGCTGGGGGCTTCGTGTGCATTTTACCTTCACATCCACCTCCCCGAGAGGGTGGATTCACATTTCTAGGTTCTGGATGGAACCAGAGGCCCGAGGTTTCCCTCAGGGTCCTCAGCTTGGAGCAGCAGAACATGAGTCCCAGTGCAGGGTGACACGCGTGCCCGAGTTTCTCTAACTGGAGATTAGCTGTCCATCAGCTGGCAGAACACGATTATCACCTTAGAGACGAGTACAATAGATAGAAAACTACGAGTGCACTGCTTGTGGCGAGGCTTATGAGTTGTTTCTAAAAGATTACTTTCAAGGGCACATTCACACGTACGCACCCTGATACATACATACCTACAATCCTAACCCACAGCGGTTAGGACTTTCAAAATCTGTAAAGCATGTTCTGTGTTATAATGCATGTAATATAAAAATCCTTTCCTTGGTCATAAACATTTGAAAATCATTCTTCTAAGCTGTGCTTCTCCAAATGTATCAACGGCAACAAAAAATCATTTTGCTGAGCACCTACTATGCCCCAGGAGTGTTCTGGAAACTGAAAGTCTGACAAACGGACAAGGCCCTCACGTATGGGGAAGCTGAGGTCCAGGAAACTCTCTCCAGGAGACCCCAGCTGGACCGTGGTCTTCACCGGCTTCTTTCTCGGAACACCTGTTGGGAGCTACCTGTCCCCGCTGGGGATGTGGCTGTGTCATCCTCGCTGCTGGTCTGGTCCGGACCGAGCCGTGACACAGGGATCTTGTTTCTCTTGGGCTCTCTGAGCACCACTACTCGTGACTCGCTCTCCTATCTCCAGCCAGGGGCAGCTGTGTTCAAGCACTGATCAGTCAGTCTGCTTGGCACGGGTTTTGACTGATTCCTGAGGCCTCCTGCTGGGGTGCACGCCGGCCCTGCCAGCGTGGATGCCTGGGGTCCTGGGGGGGTGCCGGCGTGGCTGAGTAGGGGCACGACAGCAGTTAGCCAAGGGTAGGAGAGTGTTTCAGTATTTTAACCTCACTGTGAGCGCTTGCCAGCTGAGCACCAGCCTGAATCGCAGCCTTGACGCCATCTTCCTGAATTCACGTGAGGTTTGGGCTGGCCGACAACCTCCCTGATGCCACTTGCGGGCACAGATTTCCAGTGGTCACCCCGTCAGATGCTGTGCGACCGGCCTTCCTGGACCAGGGAAGGATAGTGGAGGGTGTTGGTGTGAGGGAGGTGTGCAAGTGTCCTGTGGCTGCCACTACAAAGCACCATAGACCGAGCAGCTTAAATAACAGAACCGTGTCCCCAGTGACCAGGAGTCTCCGAGACTCACTCATCATCTTTAAGCCAGCAGGGCTGCCAGGCCATTCCTGCAGGTTCAGAGAGTTCTGAGGATCTGGGGGTCTTGGGATGCTTGCGTGCACCCACCCTAACATTCCTAGCCAAATCCCAGGGCTTCACCTCCTTCAATCACAGCCCCCACCTTGGCACAACAGAAGCGCCCCCTCTTGATGCTTTTCTGTTGCTGTTACAGTTAAGACATGGGCCTGGTTTAGGGTGTTTTCTGTCCTTTGGAGGCAGGTGACAAGAGTTCTCTCTGCACTGCCGAAGAGGCCCTCTAACTATGACACTTGGGGTCACATTGGCAACTTTTACTGTCTTTCTCTAGAGTATACTGGCATTCAGCCAAGCATGGGATTTTATTGTCATTAGAATCTGTACTTCATCGAAACCAATCAAAAGACTATAATACTGCATCCACCAGTCATTCCCTTCCCCTGCAGCCCATCCCAACTTCCCCCAGGGAAGGGCTTCACATCTACACTACTACATACCCTGGGGCTGTGTGTATCCCGCTGCCCCTTCCCCTCCCGATGCACAGCGGTGTCAGCCAGCCAGGGATCAGGGGATGCTTCCCAGGCCACCCCACTTTTGGCACCAACTGTCTTAACTCAGATATGCCAAGAAATAGACTCTGAGACAGAACCCTGAATTCAGGTGATTATGGGAAAACTTTGAGAAGAGCCCGTGGAAATGAAGAATCGGTGGACGAAAGTGTGATGCAGACATAACGGAGGTCTCAGCCGACTTCCCCGGGGGCGCTGAAGCTGAGATGACCCTGCAGAGACTTCCCAGAGCGAGGCCAGTGATGGGCAGCTTGCAGGATGGGAAACAGCTTTGGGGGACGCGCTGGCCTTCCACGAAGAGCAATTCCTGGGAACAGACGTAGCGCTGAGCTGACTGAGGCCAGTGTTCCTTGTATCTGGGGCAGTGAAGGCCCTTGTTTCTTAGGGTGATCTGCGTAGGACACCACAGCGTCTGCAGGTTCTCTAACCGTGGTTTCCAACCAGGAGGCCCAGTAGCACCTTGGAACTTGTTAGAGGCACCAAATCTCAGGCCCCACTGCATAAGAAACTGGCTGTGAGATCCAGATACCTGTGCTTTAATAAATACTCCCAATTTGATTCAGGTAAAAAGCTCCACAGTGTTATAGGGAGCAATATCTAGTGGATCATTCACAAAACAGAATTCTTTTACTATAGGCCAATTTCCATATACCCAGAGCTGGGCTTGAGTGTGAGAAGTATATGTATATTGAAGCCTTCTTATGGTTTCTTTGATCTATTTTTAAAGTGTTTTCACTTGTTCCTGAATGGGCAGATGTGTGAGGGCAACTGGTTCATTTATTTCCTCTGCTTGGGACAAGAGATGTTTCCCAGGAAACTTCCAGCAGCTTCTAGGCCGTGGCTGTGTCCTGAGTGGCTTTAGTGGCTAGGATTATGGTAGTTCTGTCTTATTTGCAGCTCTGCTTTCTGCAGTTTCCCGTAGTTGACAACATTCTTAAAACATTAAATGGAAAATTTCAGAAATAAGCATTTATACATTTAAATTTTGTGCTGTCTTAGTTGCCTTCTTGTCAGTGGGACAGAATACCTGACACCCACGGCTCAAAGGAGGAGAGGTCTACTGTGGCTGCTGGTTCTCAGAGGATCAGTCCATGGTGAGTGCGAAGGGCGCCAGGGAGGGAGCCAAACACTTCAGGTCACCCGCTCCCAACGGCACATCTGATATGGACTCATCAGTGGACCAGTTCACTGCTGAGTGTGCTGAACCCGTGATCTGATCACTGTCACAAAGCCACACGTCTGTAGCATCTGAGAATTTTATTTTAATGATTAAGGGTATTGGTACATTTTAGGAATACACAATGATCACATTCATCACAGGGACTTTGTACCTATATATGATACGTATTGATTCTTCTTTTCCCCACTACCTTTTTCCTTTCCTCCCCTCTTCCCCTTATTTACAAAAGCTTTGTTTCTAGTTTTGCCTGCTATTCTCTTTTTTTCTTTTCTCTTCCTTCCTTTCTTTCCCTTCCCTATGTGAACATTTTCTCCTTATTTCACAATATCTGTTACACATTTTGGTCCTTATTTGTCCTTTTGTTTTCTCACATCAGAGAAACTATGTGGTATGTACACACATGTGTCTGATTTATTTCACTTAAGAGTATGGCCTCAAGGTGCATCCACTTAGCTAGAAATGCCTCAGGCTTACCCTTCTTTAGGACAAAGTAGTACTCCATTGTTAAAAACCCCACATGTTTGCTATCTATTCACTGGTTGATGGGCATCAGGGTTGTTTCCAAGATTTAGCTATGACAAACTGTGCTGCCACAAATACAGGCGTGGCTATGTTGCTGTGATCTGATGCTTTTAATTCTTCCCAGAAGATACCAAGAAGGGAATACATGGGTCATGTGAAACTTCTGGTTTTACTTTTTTGAGGATTCTCCCCACTGATTTCCACAGTGGTTGCACCAGTCTACACTCCCAGCACCAGTGGAGAAGGGTTCTTCCTTCCCCCCAGCCCTTGCAGCATTTGCTATTGGCTGATTTCTTGGTAACAGCCATTCTTTCTATGGTGAGATGGAATCTCAGTGTTATTTTAATTTGCATTTCTCATATGACCAGTGATGTTGCACATTTTTTCATATATTTAATTGCTGTTCATACTTCATCAGAGAAGTGTCTATTCATTTCAGATGTCCATTGCTTGTAGTAGTGCATGCCTATCATCCCAGCACTTGGGATGCTGAGGCAAGAGGATCTCTGTGAATTCAGAGTCAGCCTGGGCTAATAGTGAGTTTGAGGCCAGCCTAGTTTATAAATGAGACTATCTCAAAAAAAAAAAAAAGCAAAATCATTTCAGATGCCCATTTTTGGATTGGATCTGTAAATTTGAAGCCTCTTGATTTTTTTTTTTTGAGTTCTTTAGATAGTCTAGATATTAGTCCTTTGTCTGAGGAACAGCTGGCAAGCTTTTTTCCCACACTGTGGGTTGTTTCTTCACTCTGTTGGTGGTTTCTTTTGTCATGCAAAAAGTTTTTTTATTAAGACGGGATTTCAGTTGTTGATTCTTTGCAGTATTTCCTGTGCCATCATGGTTTTGTTGATGAAGTCTTTGCCTATCTGTCTATTATATTTTCCAGAGATTTAGTTTTTCTGTTTTGATATTTACATCTCTGATCCATTGTGATTTTAGTTGAGTTTAATGCATGGTGGGTCTAGTTTAATCAGCATGTGGAAAGACGGTTTGTTTGGTACCTCTATTAAGAAGGCTCTTTCTTCCAGTGAAGGTGCTTGGCCCCTTTGTTAAAGATAAAACACCTGAGACTTTGGTGGGACATTCTAGATGCAGACCATAGTATGTGACACTCTGACAGCATGATCTGTTCTACCCAGGACACAAATTACCCCTTCATCCAGTGTGTCCATGCAGTATGTGCTACTCACCTGTTAGTCACTTAGCAGCCTCCCAGTCATCAGTGCAGCTATATGGCAGCATTTGTATTAAAAAAAAAAAAAACCCTGCATTGCTTAATAGTGGCCTCCAATGCAAGAATAGGGATACTGACCATTCAAGTCCACCAGAGAGAAGCTGTGTAGTGCCTCCTGAAGGTACAAGTTCTCAACTTCTGGAATGAAGAAAAATTTCTATGCTGAAGTTGCTAAGATTTACTGGACAATAAAATATTTTGAAAGACCCAAGTTATGAAATTTTTATTGCTATATAATATTACTGTTATTATTGCTTATCTGTTGATACACTACATTTATAAGTTAAACTTCAGCATAGGTATGTATGTACAGAAAAACCATAGCCTTGTAGGGCTCCTGTTCAAGCTTTCAGGCATCTGTCAGAATCTGAAAACCATCCCCTGTGGATAAAAGGGCACCACCGGATCTACATAAGCTCAAATCACATTAAGAGAAAGGGTGTGGGTGCTGAGGCCCTCAGTTCAGAGTCTGGCTACCCCAGCTCCTTTAGCTGTGGGGCCTCTGGAGGACTTTATCATTTGTTTTAAAAAATGGGCTTGATGTGAAGAGAAAGGGAAATTCACACAGAGCAGCAGCTAAACGAGGGAGCTCAGCTTCCCTTCCAGAGTCCTGCATTCCAGTTCTTGCCCTGCTGCATCCTCACGGAGGAACCCAGGGCACACCCCCTTCAGTCTCTAGGAATGGAGCTGATGTTGGCAGATCTCAAAGTTCCTTCCTGTGCCTCCAAGCAGGACTTGTGCGGGCAGCTCTTGCAGAAGGAAGAGTCCTCCAGGTGTTTGCAGTGTCCCTTAGAATAAAGCCCCAGGTCCTGCGGCCCTGTGCCACGCAGCGCCATCCTAGAAGTGCCTCACAGGTCACCTTCTCCTCCCCCTGCGTGCTCCAGCCACCCTCTCCTCTTCCCAGTCTCCTGCCAGTCAGCTGGCCTTGTTCTCTACTACGTGGACTTTGCTTTGCTGACTTTCTTTGTGAACATTATACCCCGGCTCTTTGCATAACTGCCTCCTTTTGCTGTTGGATTTGGCCCAACGTCACCTCCTGGCACCCCACTAACTTAATTCCTATTCTCCCACCTTAGTTAGGGTCACATCAGCCCTTTGGCCTCCTACAAAGGGCTCTTCCTAACGGGAACCTCTCTTCCTTGGCGATGAATTTACGGGTGATTGTCCACACTCCCCATCAGCACATCCAGGCTCATGCAGCTGGCCTTCTGGTCCAGTCTCCATCACGGCAGCACCCCCAGCCAGTAGCTCTGGCACACAGTGCTCAGAAGTGATTTCAGTGGGTGAGTGAGCGAGACCTGTTCCCAGGAACACAGGCTGGCTTCGTCCTCTGGTCCCTTCTGGCTTTCACACAGAAACGGATTTCCACAGGCAGGCCCACGTCCTCAGGCCGCACCTCGTGGTTCATGCTTTCCAGCCTCGAAAGCCCATGTGACACTTCCGTGTCGTAGGTCTGCGCTTGGCTCCCCTTCCTTGGCTGTCCATGCCCAGATCCTGGCTTTGGGGAGCCTTCCCAGGCCTGTGAGGGGAACAGGGGAGTGGGGAAGAGGTGATAAGAGAGGGAGAAGGAAAGGGGAGAGGGAAGAGGGAGAGGGAGAGGGAGGGGAGACAAGAGGAAGAAGGAAAAGAGAGTTGAGGAAAAGAGAGGAAAGGAGAGCATAGGAGAGAGGATGGGGCTGGACCTGGTTTTTGCATTCCAAGAAACCAGCAAATAAACACAGGGCATCTGGGTGTGAATTTCAACAAGAGCGCATCAGCAGAGGCTGGGTCGTGCCAGGCTGGGGGAATTGTGGAGGGGTTATGTCACCAGGGCGGTGTGGTGGGTGGGTCACGAGGATGACAGCACCATGCAGGCCTGGCCGTGTATTAGCAAACCCAGGGCAGGAGCTGGGCTGCAGGAGGGTGTGGGAAAATGTCGCTCGGGGTGACCCCGTAGGGAAGGGAAGGGAAAGCGCTGTTTCCTGAGCGCATACCAGACGCTTTCACACGACAGTTCCTTGAGGATCTTCAGGTCTGTCAGAGGGGCCCATAGCAGTCACGTGAGTTTTACACGTGAGGAAACTGCCTAAGAGTGGGAGGAACGTGCCCAGGTACAGAGTGGGGACCCAAACACAGTTCTGGCCGAAGCCCACGTCCAGTCTCCTTCTTCTGCCCGGGGACTCTGGGTTGGAGTCGCAGGTCTGTGAGTCTGGTCACGTTCCTCGGCTGCGAGGCCTGTTTCCTCAGTTGCAGCGTGAGGGCACTGCTGCCCTGGCCCTTCTTCCAGGAGTGAATGATGAACTTAGACCTCTGCAAAGACGGCCTGGCCGCTGTGCCCCTGAGCCAGAGTCCTGCATAGGCACAGAAGTCCCAGCCTCGGGGGAAGGCAGGGACCGGGAGGGAGGGAGTCAGCAGTGTGGACAGAAACACGCTGATTGAGTCTAAGCAAACAGAAGCTGCTCTGGGTCCTTTTTACTCAGGACTTGTGCGGGAGATGACCCTGTCCCCACTTCGAGGTGACACTCAGGCCTGTCTGCCCGCCATGGTCTTGCTCTGTTGGCGGTGGCCGTGGTAAAGGAGGAGCTGTGTCTAAGGAGTGACGTGGGAGGTCATGCTTACCACGGACCAGGCCCTGGGGCTCCCGAGACCCATGCCCAAGCTGAGGATCGGCCAGGTGAGGTCTGGTCAGAGGTCACGCAGCATGGCAACAACAGAGGTGGACTCAAACCCGTGTCCACCCACCAGAACCTCGTGCTGGTTCTCACGTGGACTCAGGGACAGTGTTCCCCCTCTGTGTGACTCAGCTCCTCCAAGCATGAAGGCAGGGACATGGATGGGAAGATGTCCTTGACCTCTCAGCCCTGGCAGTGTAGGAGCTGCCGTCTTGGAAGCGCTGGCCTCCAGAGCAGCCTGTTTGCTCAGCCTCTTGTGCTGCAGAGGCCGGAGCAGCAGCAGCGCTGGGTGGTCTTGTCCCGGTAGAGGACACTGCTTCCGCAGTGGCCTCTGGGTGTGAGAAGGGAGACGTCTTATGGTACAGTGCTGCTGGTTTGCTTCCAAGACTCTCTTTCCCTCTCTTAATTTTAGTAATATTGTACCACTGTAACCGTTCGTCAGAGTTCAGTGACATTAAGTATGTTCACGTTATTGTGCGGTTGTCACAGTCATGTCGAGAACCTGGTCATCATTCTAGATGGAAAATCTATAGCCTTGGCCACATAATCAGACACTGTCTCAAAAAAAATGGCTTTTTGGTGCCATCCCTGCTCACCTCCCTGGTTTAGGGAAGGGAAGGAGCTCGACAGTTTGCTTTTCAGAGTCAGGGATATTCTTAAATTCAGTGATAAGGAGAAGGAGAGATGGGAGGTTCACAGTTCCAGTAGCGCAGAATAACTCTAGCCTCAGGGCATCTTTGCGTCATGGTATATTAGCACTTAACTTGAGACCATACTCGTAAGTGAAATAACTAAGACACACAAGTTTCTTTCAGCTTCTCACACACTGAATGCAGATACCTGGTGCTCTGAGCGATTCGGGATGACAATGTGCAATGTATGTACACTGTTGCCCTTGACTGATTTGTTTTGAAATTTAGTTTTAGTGTTTTTTTTCTCCTTGAGATAAAATGGATTTCAAAAACACAAAGTTTATTAGTGCCTAAGGCTGCACTATTAGTCTTCATTTGTTTTCCTTGCTCTGGGCTTTTCTTTGTGAAGTCCCTCCCTCCCCGTGTGCCTTAGGTCTTGGGAGCGGACGCATAGCTGGTGTTGTGAGAACATTGGGTCACCATGGGGCAGGAAATCCGCTGTCCACTTCTGGAACTGCCTCTGACTGCATGATCTTAAGTAACCAGCATGACCTCTGTGAGCTCAGAAAGGCAGGGGGGATGTGGTACACCCTCATTGGCAAGGGGACCTTGGAGGGTGGTGAGGGGCAGGTGGACATGGAGGTCCAGTGAGAGGGAGGACAGCTGCTTGCTCCTTGACCCAGCCCTCTCCTCTCAGGGCCGCCCTGGGGAGGGAGAGCGTGGAGGGTCTCTAACTCTCGTTGCCGTGGAGGGCTCCTTAGCCCACAGTTTCTGGAGATGACTCACGGGAAGTTTCCTAAAGGTCACGCTGGTTTCCAGCCTCCTTTTTCCTCACCTACGTAATGGGCTTGGGAGTGTGCCAATGCTAGGCAGCAGTATTTTTGTTTTCCCCTGGGCTCTTGTGTCGTGAGTGCTCTGAGCTATTTTTACTCGCCACACTTCTGACACCAAACGTGTGGGTTTCTCTTCGGACCCGCCCGTTGTCCAAGCCGCTGGGCATCAGCACAGGATTCGCACAACTGAAGCACACTGGTTCAGGAACCAGCTCCAGGTATCACGCCTGCCTCTGGCTGAGGGCTTGGTCCCACACGGTGGCCTTCATTTCAGAGGCTGGTCACACGCGTCGGCCGTGTGGAGGCTCTTTTGACAGCTCCCAAAGCTGGAAGGTTCCCACCACCCTTCCTGGTTGGGTATTTTATTAGAGTAGCACAGAAGACACCAGCAAACACTTTACTTATGATTGCTTGCCTATTATAAAGGATCCAAATGAACAGCTTGACCAAGGGGTACCCAGGCCAAGGCTGGGAGGTGTGCTGAGCACGGGGTCGTGTGTCCCTGTGGAGCTGGGACAGGCCACCCTGCTGGCACGTGGCTATCATGCTGTTCAGGCATTTAGGGATCTTAACGGAGCATTCATTCTGTCCGCCAGACCCATGAAACATGGGCTTTTGGTTAGCGCAATCTTGATTTCCTCTCTCCTCCCCAGCGGCTGGAAGTTAGGCTGAAAATTCTCAGCCTCTCAGTTTTGGTCTTTCCGGGACCAGCAGCACCCTGGAACCACCTAGATGCCTACACAAGGGATGCTTCATGAGAGCAAAAGAGGTTCCCATCACCTTATCACCAGGAAGTTCCCGGGGTTTCAGGAGCTCCGTGTCGGGAGCAGAGGACAAAACCCAGCTCTGTCCACTGCTTCTCAGCTCCCAGGCAGGGGCGGAGTCCAGCTGCAGCTTAGGTCTGGCAGAGCTGCAGTCAGGGTGCTGGCTGCAGCCTGCCAGGGAAGCGTTTGTCTCCAGTTCGTGATGCGGCTGTGAGAGGGTTCGGCTCCTCTCAGTGCATTGGACTGAGGCTCGTTCTACAAGAACTGAGGGCGGCAGAACATCGGGCTCCCTCAGGCCCCGCCCAGTCTTGTAGTCTCCCAGAGCCAAATATGGGGCCGGTTTTATTTGTTTTCTCATCACTTTGCTTTAGTGGGTCTCAGAATTCTGTGAGAGAGTTTTGGTCAAGTGGTTTCCATTGAAGAGTTGATTTTAAAAACTCATAACTCAAAACCATCACACGCACACAGATGGCCACATAGATGACCTTGGAAGCATCCTGTCTTCCTCTGTGCCCCATTACCATGACCGTCTCTCACTACGAGACTTAAATGACCATTTGAGAGAAACAGCTCTGAAGCTGGTCTCCACCGCTGATTCGGGCCGGGCTGCAGGTTCAGGGGTGACATTCTCTCAGCCTTCTGAGCTTCTGGGCAGCTCCAGCAGCTTCCTCGTCTCTGCTCTGATGACACCATAGCCACTGTCTGTCTCATATGGAGAACAGCACAGCAGACTAAAGGAAGAGAGTCAGAGAAACTGTCAGAACCTTGTCAATGAGGGCAGCAGCCCCAGATTTCAAGAATTCGGGGTCCTCCTCCAGCTTCTGACCAGACCGGTGGTCAGTCTTCTCTTTCAGCCCAGCAAACTTGCAAGCGATGTGAGCTGGGTGACAGTCAGCATGGGGCAGAGCTGGCCAGATCAGGCCAGGATAGCTCAGGATAATCCCTGAGCAGGGAGACAGCTGCTTCTGTCACTGGGCCATCTTTGTTGTCACCAGCGACCTTGCCATGATGCACACCTTTGGAGACATATTCTTGATGTTGAAGCTCATTAGCCCCAGGAAGAGCTTCATGCGAAGCTTCATGGTGCCCTTCAACAGACTTTCCTGCAGTCGTGACACCGACTAGAGCAAAGATGACCACTGTGCCAGGATGGAGAGTATGGTGTCCACGCAGCCTATGGGGCTGGTACCAGTACCACCAGTGTTGTAGATATCCTGGAGGAGCAGTCACAGTGGCTTGTCAGTCAGACAAGGTGGTGGTAAGACACAAGCTAAGGCTTCAGGCAGAGTGGTCCCACTGGCACTGCCATCTTTACCAGTGATTTTCCATCCATTGAACCAAGGCGTATTAGCACTTGGTGCCAGTATGTCATCACTGTTCCAATCAGAAATCAGCACAAAAGCTCCCGTGTCAGGCTGTGGCCAGTTTCCTTACTGTAGTTGCTGACCTCCTTAACAACTTCCTCGTATCTCTTCTGGCTGTAGGGAGGCTCAGTGGAATCCACTTTATTAATACCAAGGATGAGATTTATTAATACCAGTGTGTGAGCCAGAAGGGCACACTCCCATTCTTGCAGATACCAGCTGTGTTCACCAACACCAGCAGCAACAATGGGGAGCGCAGTCAGCCCGAGACATGCCTATGATAGCTGTGTTTGTGACGAAGTCTCCAAGTCCTGCGGCATCAGTGATAGTCACAGTATGCTTGCAGGTGTCAGATAGCTACAGGGAGTTGGCGGCGGTGACACCATGCTTGTGCTCAGCTTTCAGTGTCTCCATACCCAGACACGCCTGGAGAATCCCTGCCGCATCTCAGCAGCCTCCTTCTCTAAGCTTTCAATGGTTCTTTTCTGATGCCACCACATTTGTGGTCCAGATGCTGGTAGCGGTGAACTTGCCCGAATCCACACCTCCAACGACCATGCTGTTGATGTGAGTATTTTCCTGTCCCAGGTTGGCTTCCATTTAGTGGTGGTTTTCATGACATTTGTGCTCTTGATGCAAACCTATTGCAAATAAGTAGTGGTTGGTTTTCTTAGAGTGAGCAAGGCAAGGGCAAGCGAGGGAGCATGAAATCGTAGTCGTTCTACCCTAATTCCAGGAGTGGCTGTCGGTCCATAACTTTTGCCACATTCTCTTTGTTAGAGATAAGATACCAGATAGCACTGCAGGAAGAAAGGATGCACAGAGGCAGGAACACTAGGCGGGAAGGTCACTGGGGACCCTCTTACGGATAACCAAAGAGTTGCAGGAGAGTAAATGTTTTCACAATGTTTGTGAAAACAATCTCTTTGAAAATGCAAAAGCATTGTGCAAGAATTAGTTATTTTTGTATTAGGAATGTACTGTGCTTAATACTAATGATAAAATGTAATGGTTCAGTGATAGCCATTGCTTTTTGTAGAGAAAAAAGATCAGGGACCACCAGAGCTACAAAGGACATCAGATACCAGGGATCAGGGTCTTCTTTTTGTAGATGGTGAATGGTGCATTTGATCAGTTGCACAGGAGAGCGAGTGCTCAGTGGGAGGGATACTGGAATTCTGTGCCCAGGGCTCTTGTCACTTTACTGCCTGGCCTTTGGGTAGGGTGTCTCAGATGGTCTCCAGTGTCCACTGGATCGGATTGAGAGACACAAGTGGGAAATTAGTGACGTGAACTTCAGATGTGTCTGTGAAGGTGTTTCCAAAGACCATTGGCACTGGACAGTAACCTGCAGGGGACACCTGCCCCAAGTGTGGGCAGGACTATCTGATAGGCTAGGGGCCTGATGGGATGGAAGAAGGAGGAGGAAGCCCACGCCCACCAGCTCTCGGCCTCTGTCTCTCTCTACTTCCGGCCACCTCCGAGTGACCAGGTTTGTTTCCCCATCCCCTAAACCTTGATGAATGGCCTCGCTGCAGGCCCAGAAATCATGGAGCTAGCTGACCGTGGGCTGAAAATCCTTTGAAACAGCCAAAGAAATCTTTCCTGCTCTATGTGGATTTTCACGGTGACAAAAAAATCTGACTCACTGTACTAAAAAGAAAAAAAATACATACTTTCTTAGGAGGAAGTGCTCTTTAGAGTACTTTGTTTGTTTGTTTCTAGACAGGGTCTCATTGTGTAGTTCAGGCTGGCCTTAAACTCACTTTGTAGCCAAGGCTGGCCTTGAACTTACAGTGATCCTCCTGCCTCAGCCTTCTGAGTGCTGGGATTACAGGAATGTGTCACCACTCCTGGCTTTAGGGTACTTCTTGATACCTTGCCTGTGTGGCCAACAATATAAATTTAAATAAGAAGATGTTGGCTTTTAAATTGGTAAACAGTGGACGTGGCCAGGATACCATCCACCGGGTAGGATGGTCCAGGCACTCCTAGTCTTCATCGGAAGAAGTCCCAGGCAGGGCAGCGAGGCGGCAGGGTCTCCAGGGAAGGAGGTGCCAGGAAACCAAGGGGTGGGCACAGGGGCGGGGCTGTGGCAGGACTGGGGTGCTAGCTGGGGCCTTGTACATTAGACACCAAGGCGGCCAAGCCCGAGGAGACACAGCTGGGTCTGGCCACTGTCAGGTAACCCTTGTGCCTTAGAGACATACAGGCCAAACTTAAGTCATTCATTAGGACGGAGAGGAAAAAAAAACAGTGACCACGATCTAAAGGAAAACGGAGGTGACCGCGTCAAGGATTTGCTGTGTGAGCATAATAGTAGGCGTTTTCAAGGAGAAAAGTGTATCTATTTGATCATAAAAGTAAAATAAAAGGGGTCATTCGCTATTTAGAAAAAGCCGGGCCTGGATTTTCAAGTAACTTCCACTTTCACTTTCACTAAATCCCTTCTTGGGGAACCCTGTCACTGTTTCTCTCTCCCGACGAAGCCAGCCCAGGCGGAGCTCTGTCCTCCTCCCGCTCCTCCTCTTTGCGCCCACACCACTGGCTGTCTCCAGCTGTAGATGCACACCCGCACCTGATTATACGCAGGCATCCCGGAGCTCTGGCCGGTGGTTTGCGTTTGCAGCCGTCTTCCGCGGGGAGCGGTCTTTGCGTGGCTGAGCCCTGCAGAAATCGGTTTTACAGAGCCAGCTGCCTGCAAGCCAGCGGACACGGACGCAGGCGCCCTCTCCCTCGGGTCCCACCTTCCCTCTCTCTGCTCACGCTAACAGTAGCCTCGTTCTGATGCCGACTTGCGACTTGTGAAGCGGCCCGTGACGTCCTGCCGGATGTGGGATGTGCGGACATGGGCAGGGGAGGCCTCGCTGCCACCAGCCGAGGTGCTGGGGTCAAGCAGATCCAGCCTCACACACGTGACTCTTCACAAGCTACCCAGCCTCCCCGAGCCTCAGTTTCTTGGGTTTTCAGACAAGGGAAATAGTCCAATATCAACGAGTTGTCAGGACTAAACAAGTTCAAATGTGACACACGGCAGCTAACAGGTTTCTGCAGGTGACAGAAGCTTGGATGGGAAGACACTAGATTTAGGTCTTTAAATCTCCCTGGCTTTTTATTTCTAATGCTTGTTCTTGGCATCCATGGAGCTTTACAACACATGTGATAGGGTTTCTTTGTCAGTGTGCAAAAAGCCATATCTTTCCTACTTCAGTGTTCCCATCTGACAAATGGGTATAATAGGACCACTGCCCCTACTGGGTGTTGGGGTGTGATGTGGCCGATGTCCATGTTCTCATTTGCTGTGTGGAGAATCAAGCAGTGCTGGAGGTTATGACCATCCTTGTCTCCTCATTTCCTGAGTGGTTCCGGAATAGCTTCGGCACTCAATCTGTGGTTCGCGGATAAATGATAACTGAATGAAGAGTCGGCTCTGACTTAGGAAGCAAAACTTTTCTGCAAACAAGCAAAAACTTCAGAATGAAATTAACCCAGCGTCCTGTAACCATCTTGGCATGCTCTGTGGGTTTTAAATTTTAGAGACTAAAGACAGGCAGGTTTCATGTCCCTTCTGAGGAGCACTGCTGACTTTATCCCAGGTCCGGGCTGGATAGGGAACCAGCAGGCAGACAGCAGAATGTGATGGCCGTGTGCCATTTATGTGGACAGTGTCCTGTACCAGGTATGCTATATGCTTGCTTCCCTTAAATCCTGACGGCCCACGCCAGCACCCAGAATGTGTCTCAGTACAGATGAGGAAACTGAGACCCAGGAGGACATGAGAGTGGACCTGATTCATGCAGATGATGCACCTCGCCTTTGAATTTGGGTCCATGCAACTTGGAAGATGAGGTGTCGGGTGGGGCTTGGGGTGGGGTTGAGTGGTGAGAACCTCTCTGTGCCCTGACGGTCTCTCTCCTGCCTCCGGTGCCTGGGTTCTTGGGTGGCATCTGAACACTTTGGAAGGGCAGCTGCCTGAGGAAGTGGGGCCGGGGAGGTGGTGCCCTGCACCTTGGTACCAGACTGACTCCACCAGGAGGAAGGAACGCCTCGGGTGGTTCTGTCACGCGGCAGGTGCACCTTTTCTTGTTCACACAGTGGCACCGTATGGGGGGCAGTGCAGTTCTCTTTTCCCCACAACCCACCCTCCCAATAGTGCCCTCTTGGGAGCCCCAGGTATCCCCCGTGTCACGTTCAGGCTTCCCCGCCGCAGGACAACTCATATGCACTCATCTTTGCTGCCCAGAGTCCAGTCCTGGGAAGCCTAATTGCCAGCTGGGGAGAGGTTGGAGAAGGGCGGCTGGAGCTGGGGTCCCAGGCCAGAGACAGCTGCCAGGAAGGGCTTCCGTGGGGAGGGCTGGTCAGCTGGGGTCAGCTCAGCCTGATGTCTCCTTCGTTGTGGAAGTTATTTTCTGTTGTGTTGATAATTCCCTTCCTGTAACTCTACATCATCAGAGCCTGTTTATCAGGGAGGTCTCATAGTTTGTTCTTCACTGTACCGAGTTAAAATAGTGGCAATGTGAATACAGTGACAGGATCGGACAAGAAAAGGAACCTGGGGAGTTGGCGGTGCACTGCCAGCCCTGGTCTCACTGGGGACACCGGGGCTGGTGCTCGGCTCCTTAAAGTCCCTCCGGCTTTCCTAGAAGGCCCAAAGACTCAAAGCACTGGGTTCCGTGAGACCTACACAAGGAAAGAAGTATCAGCAGCGGGAGGACGGTAGGAACGCAGCGTGTTGGATTACCTTTCCCAAGGTGGCCCTTTGCATTACTGGGGAGCAAAGTGCCTCCCTCCTGCAAGATGCCCAGGTCTTTGTCCCTGAGACTTGCAAATATGTCACCTCATACTGCAAAGCCTAGGATGCCGAGTGGAGGAGGCTGTCTGGGGCTTCAGGGTCGTCACCTGGGCTGGAGTCCGAGAAGGATGGTGAGGACAGAGCAGTCTGCGGAGCTGGGACGATTGGCGACGGGGAGGAGAAGGGACCAAGAGCCAGGAAATGCAAATGGTTTCTGAAACTGGGGAAGGCAGAGCCCAGGTCTCTCCAAGTCCCCAGCAGGAGCAGAGCCTGGCAGAAAGCTTGATTTTAGATTTCTGAGCTCCAGAACTGCAAGACAGTAAAGTTGTGGCATCACACGGCGCATCTGTGGTAATCTGTTATGGTAGCAGTATGCAATCAATGTGCAATCAATCCCTCTTTCTTCCGTTCTTTTTTTTCCTTCTTTTTAACTTTCCTAAGAAGAAAAAGGGGGGCCAGGGGTTTGGCTCAGTGACACAAGTGCCTGCCTAGCAAGTGCAAGGTCCTGAGTTTAATTCTTTGTACCTCCCCCCAAATAATAAAAATTTAAAAGAAGAAGAAAAAGGAGAACCAGCCAGATTCCCTTTGGAAGTCTTTCTTGTGAACCCTGGTATTGTTCTTTCTGATGTGAACTCTTATGAAATTTGGGAAAGTGACACTCTCGTTTACCACACCCGTTTCCCTTCTTCCTCATCCTCCTGGCTTTCCCCTTCAGCCTGACCATAGTAGTATTGGAGACCCTCCACCCCGCAGACCATATGCTAGCCTACTGGGGCCTGCTTTTGGTCCAGGACTCAGCATTTCTTCCTCAGAGACAGTTACTCACAAGCCCTTGACTGGTGAGTCACTTTTCTCCATCCCTGTGGTCAGCGCTGAGCCCAGGCCACAGCCCCTCGATTCACCTTTCTCCTTCTGTCTTCTTCTGACCCTCCACTCTGTCTTTTCATTCCTGGCAGATCCGCTACCAGCAGGTCACTTTCTCTAGCACTCCTGCAGCTCTTCTTGGTCCCTTGAGTAAGCCCAGGTACCTTGTGCGTTGTTTAAGGACCTGCCAGTCAGCTCTAAGCCACCATTTTGGTGTCCATAGACATCACTCTCCCTGGGGTATTGCTCATGCCAGCTTCTTTGCTCCTCGAATATTGCTACCTTGGCCTCTCACCTGGAATGTGCTGCTTTTTGCTCATTTATACAAAAGTCTGCTCGCCATATAGAACCCTGAAGGTTCTTAGCATTGGAATGCCCTCGCTATGTTTTGGGAATTTTGCTATTTTATGCTTGACCCACCCTTGCCCACTAGATAATGTTCCCCCAGCCCCTGAATTTGAAGCGAAGAAGCAGGAAGATGACGTATTCTCTTTGGTGGTGTGGTGGCAGTGATACCCATTTCACCCATGGCAAAAGGGACAGTGAGGTTCCTGCTGACAACTGGGGTCCAGGCTGCTGTCTTCAGGTCACCACTGAAAGGCCTGGGCAGTGGGCTGATTCCACGGTAGGATTTTGGCTCTGATTCTGGCCATGTTCCCTTGTCTTTCTGAGCCAAGTTCTTCAGCCTTCCAAGAAACTATACGCTGAGCCTCTTCAGTAATTTGGAGCTTTCTAAATCATCTTTTCTGCTTCAGCAGAATGAGTTTCATTTGCCTGTTATCAAACAGAGTAAGGTGTTTAAGTTCTGCTATTTTTTTAAAGTTCTTCGACTTTCCTCACATGAAGCTTTTCTTCCTTTTTTGTGCTCCCACATGTATTACTTCTATTCTTAGCTGTAGTTGAAACACGAAGTTGCTGATGTTCTGGGTCAAAAGCAGCTGCGGTGTTGCAGCTTCATAGACTTCACCCTCACACTGATTACTTCACTGCCCGGTAGAGTTGCCTATACTTGCATTTGCTCCCTAAAAGACTGTAAACCCTTAAAGGGCAGGACCACAAAAGGCACTGGGGTTAGTGGGCTTCGGATAAGGAAAGAAGATGCACTTGGGAGAGAAAGAAAGATCATCCGTCACGTGGATTCTGTGGGCTACCTACTTTCGGGGTGCTCTTCTGTACCATCTCCTTTGATCCCTACTGCAGCACCATGAAGTATGAGTGTCTCCATTTCACAGAAGAAAAAACAAGTTCCAAGACCGTAAGTGCTTTTTGATGGACTCCACCTCTAAGATGGATTTAAAACCAGATCCATCTAACTCCAAGAGTCTCCATCAGAGACCACTGCACCCAGGAGAATATCTGTTTATCTATCCACTTATCCATTGACAAATACCTAGTAGAATTCTTCCTATGTGTAGGGCACTGAATTAGTGGCAAGTACAGTGTGGGGACTAAAACAGGCTTAGTTACGGGGGTTATACTGTCCATAATTTAGCTTATTAATCTCTCTCCTGAGATGTGAAGCTATTTATTCACTCCTTTCATCATCCCTCCTTCTTTCCCTCTGTCCATTCATCCTTCATCTACCCATCCACTCATCCATGCATCTATCCTCCATCTCTCCATTTATCATCAATCTAACATCCATCCATCCATCCCCCATCTTTCCTTTTATCATCAACCCATCTATCTGTCCATCCACCCATCGTCCTGTTCATTCGCCCACCCCAGCAACCACCCACTAGCCATCCGCATACTCATTAGATTGACCTACACGTTTATGCATTCGTGTTTCTCATGTGCCCAGTCACATACTCGTTTAATCATTTTGCAACTCTCTCATTTGTTCATTCAGCTAGTCACTCAGATGCTTATTCTTTGCATGCTCATTTATTTGTTCACTCTGATTCATTCTTCTATTCACTGGATAGCTCCATTTAACTGCATGCTAACTCATTTGCTCATTCTCTCACCCTTGCACTCGTTCATTTTCTTCAGTCTTTAGTCATCGGACATTTGCTGAGCCTTCCTTGTGCTCCAGGGGACCTGGGTGCAGTCATCTGTGACTTGTACGGGAGGGCCGCTGAAGTCCTTGTCCTGTCCTTGTCCTCTTTGATGAGCTGCTGTAGCAGGGTACTGGGTGGCTGCCGCAGGGGCCATGAGTCTGTCCCAGCTAGAGAGCCCACAGTGGAGCAACACATCCTCCCACGGAATGTTACCCGTGGCCACCTCCCAGGAAGAGGGCGCTGGGGGAGCTGCCAGCTGTCAGCTTTCTCAGACTTTCATCCCTGCCACCTCAGGTCCCCTGAAGCCATTGGCCTCTGCTGGCTCTGTGCAGGGGCTGAGAGTGAGGCGCCAGGTGCAGGCCACTCCCGGGGAGGTAGGAAGCCTGTTCCGTGGGCTTATCGCAGGTCTCTGAGGCAACTGGAGCTTGGCGGCCTCATCAGGGACTGTTGTTTTTGTACTTATCTGAGGCTGGGGGTGGGGGTGGAGAGGTGAGAGTGGGCCTGAGTTGCAGCTGCAGGAATTTAGATTGGACACCTGGAAGGACTTCCCAACATGCGAAGCTGTGAGGCCGGAGAGATGCCTTTGTCCTGATCGCGTGGTGCAACAGCTGTTGTGCACTGGAGCTCAGTTCCCGCGTGGCGAGCACGGCACTGGGTGTCTGGATGGGATCAGAGCCTTTTGCTGCCATTCATTTGCACTGGGCCTCTTTCTGCCTTTCCCCGTCTGAGCCTCGCAGGCTGAGATGACGCATGACAGGGCAGCCCAGCCTGCGTCTGGCGTACTGCACGTGTTGGGGGCAGGTCTGTGGCATCCAGGTGTGAGGAGCCTGAGCCCCACGTCAGTGCAGTGAGAACGCAGCCAGGAAGCCCCTGCCGAGGTTCCCTGACGGGCATGGGGGGCTCCTCCACGCAGCCAACAGCCGTCAATGCTGGAACGAGGCTGAGTTGGGTCACACTGGGTGCTAGGTGTGGGTTCGGGGAGAATCAGAGGATGGGGGCCGGGTGGACTGGAAGAGTCCACAGAGACGTCATGGGGAGACCTGACCACCTCCAGCCCCGGAGTGCAGAAGCTGGGGCAAGAGGCGAGCCGGGGAGGCCTGCAGAGGGGGAACACGCGCTAGGTTCTGCTCTTGGAAGGGGTGTCCAGCTGCTAAGGGAGGCCCTCTGGGGGCCTGGGGGCTCCAGCCAGAGCTTCTGCAGAGGCCACAGTGAGACTACCAAAGGTGAGCTCAGGAGGGCTGGGTCTCAGCTGCCTTTGCTCTGGAGTGGAAAGTGGAGAGGTCTGAGCAGAAGCAGAGGAGACTGTGCCGGGCCTCCCCTGCGGTGCTGTGGCTGGAAGAACCCGGAACCCCTTTCACAGCGCGCTTTGGTCCTATGGCTCGCTCGGAGGCCGTCTGTGGCACTAGTCTGTCTGATCCAGTAAACCCACTAGAGGTCGGGTCAGGGAGATTATCTGGACAGGGGAAAGGTTTCTGTAAGTCAGGGATCCTTCCCTGAGCACTGAGCCACGGTCTGGAGGGCCCATCAGAGAAGACTGAAAAGAACATCGAGTCATTCAAACCAGAACTGTTTACTAAGCACATGGTGTGTGCCTGACGTCATTCAAGGCTGTGGGTTTCCAACAGGGACCGAGACAGATACGCAGTCTGCCTGCTTGGAGCCCAGCCTGAGACGAGTGGGGTGAGAGGCCAGGAGGGTTTGTAGAGCAGATTCCCTGTTCCCCAGATTCAATTTAGCACTTCTTTGCTATGCCTTTCCCTGCCTTCCGTACTCATGTGGACGGGGAATTCAACTTCCCTTCCCAAATTCCACCGTGTCATCACACAAGGCCGCATCTGGGTAGCATACTCTAGCGAAGGTTGGTGGGGTATAGTACCCCGTGGGTATGCTCAGTGTGCCTCGTTAACCCTCGCCATCCCTCACGGCTCCTGCACTGTCCAGTGCTGGCTTCGTCAGCATCTTTTCCTGACTGTCTGCGTCTCTGCGTCCTGAGTCATTCTCCTCAGTGGCAGAAAAGGTTCCAACGGTTTGAGTTGTAAGTGGCATCCTCCCCCTGGGCCACATGTAAGATGACTTGCCCATGGTCTGTTGTTCTTGCTTCGTGGCAAGTGCCTCGACAGACCCAGCTCAGGCCTGGCCTGTGGCAAACATTTTGAAAATAGTCATTCAGCAAAGAGGTGAATGAGACCATCCAGTGGCTAACAAAGAAACGGTGTTTCCTGCATCTTCGAGGAGAGAAGGAGCAAGTGAATTCTGGGACACAGTGCTACACGGGATTCCGAGACACAGAATGACCTCTGGAACTTGACAGCTGCCCCTCTGTCCTCCCTGCATGGCCAGCGAGGTGTCAGGGCCATGGCTCTGCACCTGGCCCTGTGCTGTGCACCCATGGGAGCAGCACTTGTCTATTTTATTTTATTTTATTTTTCTTTTAAAGAGAATAAAACCTAACAAAATAAAATAGAATAAATCCAATCAAAACAAAATAGTGAAAGTGGTACAGAACTTCAAATCAGGATAATAGGAAATCAGCAATGGCCACTGTATCTCTTGTTATCGTCACAACGGTTACCCATACTATCAGACATAGCAAAATCGGATAAACCAGAACAGAATAAAACCAATTAAAACAGAACATTAAATAAAACAAAATAATAAATTGGGACAAAACAAAACAGTGAGAACAATATTGGATCTCAAAAACGAGACAGAAGGAACCCCCCATTTGCTATATCACATACTGTTATTGTCCTCATAGATGCTCCAGACTACTGGCATTCGGCCTATAAAATCAATCAAACAATACAATCATTTAGCTGCTTTTGTACCTCAGTTGCTATCAACTCAGCCTGCCCTCCGAACCAGCTGGTTATTTTGGGGGGGTGTGGGGTGGGGAGTGAGGGACGCTCTTTGATTCTTAGACCATGTGCCGGTCGGCTCACGGGACGGGGGAACTGGCTTCTCTCTTCTGGGCCCTGAAGAAAGCACTTGCCTCTTGCTGGCCTCAGCCTTCTTTTTATAACAGCACACTTCGTACTGCACCCTCTATAATAATAGAGGGTGAGGCAGTAGAAGCCCTGGAGCTGAACTTCTGATTAAAACCCCAGCTTTTCTTCCTGCAGTAGTAATGCGTCCTGGTAACTTGCTCTCATCACCTTCATCTGCAGAACTGAGTGACAGCATTGTTTACTGCGAAGGCTGCTGGAGGATAAAATCAGGGCGCAGGGGAAGCACGGTGAGAACTGGGGTCGGTACACCCCTCCGTGGGGAGCAGGGATAAGACAACACTTGTCAACGACATCCTTAGCCCAATTCCTGGGATGTTGTAGCTGGTCAGTGCTTTCTAATTGTCATTACTGCCTCATAACTTCTCAGGTCAGATGGACCTTCTTTCTTCCTTCCATCTCTGAAGATGGGGTGCAGCTACCGGTCATTTGGGGAAGCAGCTGCTGGGCAAGCAGTGTTCCTTGTCTGCGCATCAGCTGACAGTGGCTGCTCGGGAGAGGAGAGTGAGAGACTTTCTGAAGGGCAGCAGCAGCCTTCCTGAGGTCACCCTGGCTCCCTGAAGCTCAGAGGAGGACCGTGGGGAAAGCACCCTGCATAGACAGCTCTGAGTCAAAAGTGACCCCGAGCCGCTGAGTGCTGCCTGCGTTTAAACTTGAAGGGATTTGTCTTACTTTCATGAATGTACGAGGCTGATACAGTAAAAAATGCCTTCTCAAGAAACCTAAAAAAGCCTTCACAAAGTAGAAATATGTGTTCTAAGTGATTGAGCTCCACCCTCATGATTTAATAGGCGGTGCTTTTTTCCTCCTTAGAGGTGCATGGAATAACAACGCTCTCACAGCTGCTGTGTCCTGCGGTGCCAAACCTGTGCACCTGGCACCTGGTGCGTGAGCAGCTGGCTCCCTGCAGCAGGGCAAGGGCCCTGGGAGGTGGCATAGGGGCGGGCAGAGGCTGAGGCCCTGCCTGGAGCTGCCACGGTGTCTTCCTGCAGCCGGGCCTTTGTGCTCTGGCTTCAGTATGCAGCTACCAGCCAAACCTCTCTGGGTTTTTCTGGGTGGCTCGCCCTGGCCTTGGCTTGCCCTCAACCCTCAGACAAATCAGTTTGCTTTACCCGAGCAGGCTGTAGCTGCCCAGGCTGAGCCTTGCCCTTGGCTGTGTGCAGGACAGGCTGGAGCAGGCGGGGAGGGGGTCTGATTAGGAGGGTGGGGGAGTTGCAGGGGGTCTGGGTTTCTATTCACGGCTCAGCGCACGGCGAGGAAAAGATGAGGGGGACTTTTATTAGTGAGAGTGGCAGGCTCCCTGAGGGTCCTGGGTCTCACAGATAGGTATGTCTGCCTGTTTCCTTGTGCCCCGGAACTAAAAGAAATTGGGCAGTGTCCTCTGCCTCCAGCTCCCTGGTGTGAAATCCTCTAGGCTTCCCTTGAGTTTGCAGAGGGAAGCAAGGATTCTGTTTGCCGGGAAGAGGAGGTGACCATCACTCAGTCTGGTGACCTTGGGTACAGTACAGGTGGTGACATGTGCATGTTGGGGAAGGAAGAGCATGGGGTGGGGCAGGAGGGTGAACGAGACGGCTGAGCGTATTTACCACCCGCGTTGCACGTGGGGAGTCTGGGGACACCCACACCTCTCTGCAGATCACTCCCAGGGTGTGACTGCACATGTGCATGTGTTTGTACGCCCCAGTCCAAGTCCTCCGCTGATGAGGGGAAACTTGAATATGCTGTGTGCTGTGAATCCACTGCCCAGAAAGGAGACAGTTGATTTGATTTGGCCATTCCTAATCTGAACACAATGACAAAGAAAAGAGGAGGAAGAAAGAAGAAAAAGAGAGAAAGGCGATCTGTTCTGTGTTCTCTGCAGGATGGTGCTGCATTGCCCTCACTCACTTATTTGTTGGCTGCTTTTGGACTGATGGATGCACTGTGCAAACACGTGCTGAATGCCTATGACTCAAGAGTTATGCTAGGAATGAGGGGCGCGGGGTAATGAAGTAGGGGCTCCTTGGGTTTGGGAAACTTCCGAAACAGCAAATAAGCAAGTGCCCGAGATATGAAGCGCTGGGCTGAGTCACTCACCCCTTCCTTCTTTGAAGCGGGCGTTGCTAACTACTTTACAGATACTGAAACTCTGACTCCAAGAAGGGAAACAGCGAGAGGAGATAAAGGCGATGGGGTGCAGAGCAGGGGGCTGGGTTCCTGCTCCGGAGCGCACAGCTTGCAACAGCTCTGAAGGAGGTGGCTTCTTCCCACGGAGATGGCCCAGGGCGGCTGGAGAGCCGAGGTCCCGGTCAGCTGTGAGGCCCTTGGCTAAGACTCAGCTTCTGAGACCTTCCGTTGGATTCAGTTTCAAGAAAACAGGTCAACACCCCATCAGACAAGGAGTCCCCACAGCACTGTGTCACCCGGAGTTGCCCAACTGCAGCAGAATGAGCGGCTGTGCTCAGCCTGGGGGGACCACACGCAGGTCTCAGGCCGCCTCACTGGTAGCTTTTCTGAGCAAATAAACTCATCTAGGAGGGCTCCGAGTCCATGGTAACCTAGGTGTGGGTGAGAGCTTCCACGGCAGCTGTGACCTCTACTGCTTATTCATTCATCCTGCAAATATTTACCGAGAATTTGCTGTGTGCCAGACGCTCTGCTAAGGCACAGTCTGTAGTGGCAGGCTCAGTCTGGTAGAGGGAGGAGCGGAATCAGTTGATTACTGCGGCACCACACATGCATATTGCTGCGTGCCAGGCATTGTTTTCAGGGCCTTCTAGCCTCATATTGGAGGTTGGCTGCATCACTATTATTTACACAGGGAGAGATAAGCTCATAGAGAGATTAAGCAACTTACTGAAGGTCACAGAGCGAGTACGAGGCAGAGCTGAGATTGAAAGCCGGGCAGGCAGACTTCGGGGGGCTTTATCACTCTGCTGCCCACCTCTCAATCGTGACCGGTGGTTTATCAGTGTGACTACCAGACATAAAAGAGGGTCCTGGCCGGGTGCGGCAGTATGTCCCTGTGATCCCAGAACTCTGGAATCAGGAGGCGAAGGGACCACAGGTTTGAGCCCAGCCTCGGCAACTTAGGGAGACTCTCTCAAAACAAGAAAACAACAAGGGCTGGGGGTGTAGCTCAGATCTGGCCCCAGGACTGCCTAAAAAGAGGACTGGCCAATCCGGTTCCCCAGAGATGAGGCCCCCAGGAGCTGAGGGTGGGTGGTGCCCCCCCCCCCCCGTTTGAGGAGTGTTATAAGCAACGGATGGAACCGGAAGGGGCTGATGGCAGCAGAGAGCTCAGATGGCTCCGGGAACTGGAGGGCTGTGGAGAGCTCGGGAGCAGAGGAGGCAGTGAGCTGGTGTCACTGCTGAGGGGCAGCTCTTTCTGGCCACCGTGCAATGCAGCCTGGTGTCACCCAGGTTCCCAAGAACTGCAGGGCCCGTAGACATGCCTGTCACACATGGCCCCACTTGGACAGTGACTGTCTTTGTGTAAATAAACAAGCCCTTGCACAAATCTATGTCCTGCCAGTGACAAGGATACCTACTGGGGCCGTGCCCTCAGCGTGGCCTGGGAAACCAGTGGCCTAGTGACACAGCCTGCTCGAATTTCAGTTTCATCACCTGAAAATGGGTTTTGTAACAGGCCCTCATGCACGGCAGAGGCGGAGCCTGAGCGGCTGTGTGCTGGGGACCTGGATTTCTTCATGTTGCTGTTAGTGGACGTTCCCAGGAGGGACCTTGGTGAGGCGAGTCAGGAGTTCCGTGGGAGACGTCAATCCTTGAGATGCGGGGAGATGTTAATAAAAGCAGTGGGATGGGTCGTACAGCATTGCTGTCCTCTCTGTCCAGGAGCACGGTGTCCCATGGTCAGGGCAGCTGCCTCAGATAGCGCGCGGAGCTCAGGTAGCAATGCCGGTGAGGGTGACGTGCCTGTCTCAGAGGTGACTGCCCCATGGGAGCCAGGGCAGTGACACCGTGGCCTCTCAGCATGCCTGTTGACTTCTTCTCTAAATAGCACTAGTTCCTTCCTTGGAGTTCCATTATTTTGTTACCAGGTCATTCTCCACAGCCAGCGAGGGCTGGTGTGACGCACTGTGTTTAGGTGCCGTGGAATGAGGGCGAGGGTTCCCGCTCGCTCCAGAACTTGCTGGAGCTGAAGCCACAGGCGTCGGGCGCCAGCAGCCCTTCTGTGACGGCCGGGTGCGATAGTCCCACGCTGGTCACACTGATGCAGGTGTCGGTGAAGCTAGGCTTGGCGTAATTCCCAAGGTGGAGGGATCACGAGTGCGCTGCGCAGAGCCTGTGCCTGGAAAACATTTGCCTCTTGTCTCACTTGACGGTTTTCTGCATAAATGTCTGTGTCCATGTTCCGGCACATGCATGCACTTCTGCAAAGATACAAAGTCTTAAATTTGCATTTGTGCCCAGGTTCTTTCTTATTTTTGCCTTAGAGCACAATTGCTCAATTGTTTTTATTAGTCTATGTTTGCAGTGATTACATTCTGTGCGGAGCTGGTCAGTGTGCATAGCCTATCTTTTGGTTTCTCCTACCCTCCTGTATTCTTTTTAAGCATTCATGTATACTTAATTTTTTAATTTTATAAAGCTGGTGATATAGCGTTGTAAGTCTTTACTACTTACACAGTTTGATCACGTACGTTTTCACAATAACATACACTAGAGTCAGCAAAAGTGTGAGTCTTGTTTATTTATTTATTTATTGGACACATGGTTCACTCTATAACTCAGCCTGGCCTTGAAGTCACTATGTAGCTCAAGTTGGCCTTAAACTTGTGGTGGCCCTCCTGTCTCAGCCTCTCGAGTGCAGGGAGAGTCTTATGTTCTTAAAATGTAGATTTAAATTTTGTGACTAAAAACATGATCCTTCTTGGGCATGGTGGCACATGTGTGTAATCCAGCACTTGGGAGGCTGAGGCAGGAGGACTGCCAAGAGTTCAGAGCCAGCCTGAACTGCATAGTGAGACCTTGTCTCAAAAACACAAAACAAAACAAAACAAAACAATCTAATCCTCAGTCATAAGCGTTACTGTTAGATTGTTTTCTGGAAGAAAAGGAAAAAGCTATCTAAAGTTTGTAGTTAAGAAATCATCTCAACTCCCAAGATCTGTTTTTTATTTTTTCCCATGAATTTTTTTAATACTCATTTGAAAGGAAGATTTCTTAACTACAAATTCTTAACAGCAACTATTTTTTGGCTTGAGTCTTCTATCTGTCCTAAATGGTTTTGAGTTTTTTGCTGTTTTACTCAGATAGTAAATAATGAAGAGAGAAAGGAAGGGTGAATCAGGCTAATTTTGAAGCTCACTGAAAAAAATTCCTGAGCTATTTAATACATGACACACAGAAGACAAATTCAGACTTGGCAATTAGCCTTAGCACCCCGCTTGACACTTGATCTTTCGAGAGTCACTTCATTCCATGCCCTGTGTTCCGTGCGCTGCAGGGCGTCACACCCAAGCGACAATAACGTGACACAGCTCATAGCCCAGAGCCTTTCAGGGTGTCTGCCTGGATGAGCTGTGTGAGGTCTCCCCGCTGTCTCCTCCAGTGCACGCACAGATACAGGGAGAGATTTTGGAGTTCTTTTCTTTCTCCTGTTCACAAGCCCAGACTCAGTCCTGACCCCCAAGCTGGTGTAACTAGGCGCGTGAGTGTGAAATGCTTAGGCTTCCTTTTGAGCAGTGCGGCTTGCCAGTGTGAAATTCTCCACCCTGGTTAGCAACCAGCAGGGTGAAAGACCCGACCACCAGTTTTATCCCAGTCAACTCAAGACAGCAAATTGTGTTTTGCACGCATGTGCCGATGCGTGCCAGTCTCCCCTTTAACTTCGGGGAGACCTCCCTTCTCGGTGCTGGCTGTCAGGGCTTCCTGATCTCTTCTGCCCTGGCTGACTGAAGTTCTTTCAGGCGCCCTGGGCCGGCTCACTGCATACCACTGACTCAGCCCAGGGAGTGCTGAGCTCACTGCAATGCCTGAAATGTTTTACTCTTCACTGTTCTTTTAAAGGGTTTACTTTCAAAATATGGGCACTTTTATTACGATCAGCCTCTAAATGCCTCCATTCGGTGAGTTCTGCGAGGGCCAATGTTCTTGTCTAGTTTTTAAAGAACTCAGTGACCTGATGGTGATGATGGTGGGCGTGGTTAGACATCCTCACTATTTGTGCAAGGAACAGAGAAAGTGTGTCTTTTCTTTCATTGCTCACTCTTCTCAGTCCTACTCCTGAATATTGTTTTGCTTTCCCAGTTGCATAGATTTATGTGTTCCAACAGGGACAGGCATTGTTTTCCCCTAGGAAGTGCCAGGTAGGTTACGGTGGCTTTTTTCCTCGAGGTAGCCCACTCTGCTCTCTCCAGGGGGTTCTTTTGGTTCGGTTTTTCCTCTTTTCCTCTGCCCAAGTTTGCTCTGCAGAGCTAGTTCTCCCCCATTCTTTGCTTTCACTTTTTTCAAATAAATTTGGCTGCTGCTATTTGGAAAAAAAAAAAAAAAGAAAGCGCCAGATAGTCAGTATTCTAGTCTTCAAGACATCAAATCTCTCTCACCGTCATGCGTGGTACGAGTGAGCATGACCGCGGAACAGCAAAACTCTGTGGACAGAAACACAGACATGTACCGATTCGGTTATTGTTTGTTGACTCCTGTTTTAAACTTTAAAAAATCTTTTTACAGTCCTGGGTTTGAACCCAGGACTTTGGCATGCCAGATAAGGGCTTTACCACTGAGCCAGGTCCTATTGGTTTTTAAAAAAGTTGTTTCCTTTCTTTCAACTTATTTTGGCTAAGCAAGTGCTATTTTTCCCTAAGTAGTCTCACTATGAATCAGCACTAACTAATGATGTTTCTCTCATATTTTCTGAAGTTTTTCAGAGTTTCTATTCCCATAATAGAAATAAGCCCATTTTCCCATTGCTAAAATTTCCTAGCGGCACCATCAGTCTGAAGAACAGAATGCTACTGAACTCCCGCTTAAAAGCCTGTTCTCCAGGCTCTCTGCCCTCGGTCATGTGCCTTGAACTTTGTGTGCTTTGAAGGCATGAATCCACTGATGGAGCGTCGCTGCTTCTTAGCTTATGAGTTTGAAGTCACGTGCAGCATCCTGTCCTGAGGTGTCACTGCCCTGCTCTGCACTGGTCCCAGCTGCCCCCCGGCGCCCCACCCGTGGGGCTGGAGTTTCCTATCATGCAGTGAGCCATAATCAGCCTGTGTTTGGCTTGCTGTGCAAACGCTTAGCTAGTTCCATGGAGAACGATGACCCCTTTAATCATTCTTTCTATAATGACAGTGACCAGGAACGAGACTGTCATTGATCCTACTGAAAATACCAAAAGTCTCTAGGGAGACAGTCATTTTTTTTCAACATTTTACTGCAAGATGCCAAATGCTGGAAAATTAAAGACTCTCCGGGCTCAGTGGGGAGGTGAGCATCTGGCCCGCTGAAATGTCATAATTTGGTTGATTTATATCAATATCGCTCCAAGTGTGTGTTTGCTACCATGATGATCCATACTTGCTATGCCATGGATTAAATAAAAATGTCAGGTACATTTCACCATTTAGAGGCGATTCCATGCAATAGCAGTATGGTCCTACTATATTTATTATTTACTGCACGCCAGAACTCCTGCATGTGCTATCTCATCAAATCCTAAGTACAGCTCCACTGAGAAAGCGCTTTCCCCACGAGTCTGTACTTTATAGACCTCCCTCGAGCAGCTCGGCCAAGACCGTAGCGCCGATGCTGTGAAGCAGTCTGTGTAACTTTCTTTTTTTTAAAAATTTTATTTAAAGAGAAAAAAAAAGCAATACAGAAAAAAGGGTGGAAATAATACAGAATTTCAAAAAAAAGAAATCACTAGTTGATAAATTACATATTGTCCTCTTAGAAACAGTTGTTCATGTTACAAAATTAAAGTATGCAAAGTAGACATTCAAATAGTGAAGCTGCAAACAGTTCTGTTCAACAATCCAACAAACTTAGTAATACGGTTATCAATCCTACACACTTAAACATACATGCAATTATATCCTTTAGAGCACTTTCTTTTCCTCCTTTTGCTTTTTAAGTCCATTATCTGTTTAGTTATACCATGTTTCAGCTTGCTCAGTACCTTACTGATCTGTTTTGTTGTTATTTCCTTTTTAATCATCTTATATAATTCTGGGTTTTTTTTTTTTAAGGTAGTAGAAATACAACAGAACAAGACAGAACAAAACCAATTGAGACAGTGCAGTGAATTTGATACAGAACTTCACAGCAGGTTACCTGGATAACAGTAATAGATACCTTCGAATATATCATTATCATCACAATAGTTGTCTAGTTAATTAAGTATAGCAAAATCAAACCAAAGACAGAACATTATAAAATCAATCGAAAGAGAATATTGAATAGAGCAAAACAAATAATCATAATGAAACAAAACTGAAAACAACACTTGCTTTCAAAGAAAAGATAGAGGAGACCCCCTATATTTTCTGTGTTGCGTACAGTCATCCTGCCAAGGGATGCCCAGACCTCTGCCACAGTTGCTAATGTGGCGGGGGGTGGTGTTTGGAGGGGGCTGGGATGTTTGATTCCAAGCCCCACACAGCGGTAGGCTCAAGAGACACTACAGGGTCTCCTCCTGGCTCACGCCGGAGGCAGGTGCTTACCAAGAGAGCGGGCGAATTGCTTCTTTGCACAGGCTCCCGGGTTCCACCATGGCCGCGGCCTGCAGTCTGTGTACTTCTCGGGCACACGCTTTTCTTTCCTTTGAGAAGCGTGGTTGGTGAAGGGAAGTAGGTGGGGAAAGGGGACTTTCAAGGCGCCTTGGACCCTCTGCCCCCACGTCTGCGATGCAGCCATGCGCACGGCCCTCAGTTGGCTGCACTTCGGCAAAGATAAAAGGAAAACAGAGGAGAAAATCTCAACCTGGCTGTGGGCAAAGGAGAGATGAGGGAAGGGTGGTTTTCAGGGGCCCCCAGTCCCATCCCTGGTGACAAGGCAGGCAGGAACAGGTCGAGGAAGCTATGGGGACAACGTCTGGCGTCTGGCTGAGCGGAGACGTCTTCATAGTTTATTCAGAAAGTCGGCGAATTTAGGTTTTGACAGAAGCTACTTGCTCGTGTTTTGGAAGCGTGATGTACTGGGAGGTATCGGCAGGACCAGGCCTTTCTTTACAGAATTCGGAATTTCAGGGGAGACAGTTTTATATAGACATCACACCTGGTGTGTCCCGGGCTGTGAGTGTGGCCCTGGGGGACACGAGGGGGTGAGATCCCTGGTGGGGGGGCCCAGTGACTGCAGCAGCTCTGTTGGCACAGCTGCCTGGGACTGGACGATGACATGGTGCCCACTTGGTGGGCAGGAGAGGGGGCTCCTGGGGCCCGGCCATCCTGCAGAGCACACACAGCCTTGGCCTGGGCCACGCCGCAGGCAGTGAGCAGAGCAGGGCCCATATTTGGCCAGGGCGAAGCTCGATCGCTACACACCCTGTGACTCACCCTGCAGCCGGTGGCCGGGTTGAGCTCACAGGCTGTGACTCAGAACCGTGGAGTGTCCTCGTGTGTGCAGGGGGCTGGCCTGGTGTCCCGGTTCGGCCTCTCCGAGGGCCTCCCCAGCTCATCAGCCGCTGCTCGGCGCCCCTTGCTCACCGTGCTATTCGACCCCTCTCCTGAGGCCGCTGCCTGCCAACCACCTCCCTGGGCACACGCACCCGAGGCTGCCCCATGGCAAGGGAAGAGGGTTAGGGTCTCCACTCAGTACTGGAGATTGAACCTGGGGCCTTTGCACTGAACTACATCCAGCCCTTTAAAGTTTTTGTTTTGCTTTGTTTTTTCATTTTGGGGTGGTCTCCCTACGTTGCTAAGTTGCGAGCCTCCTGCCTCAGCCTCTCAAAAGGTGGGGATTACAGGTGCACAACACCCAACTCTGGGTGTTCTTGGCTTTGTGTGACCTTGGGCTGCTCGCTGGGCCTTGGCTGCCATATCTGTTGATCAGGGAAGGGCATGTGCTAATGGGCAGCTGTGTTTTGCCCTTTTTCTAAATCTTCAGGCCCTGGCCACTCAGGGTCACCTCCTCTGGGAGGTGGTCAGGACTGTAGAGTCCAGGCAGTCCCCTTCCGATGCTGCCTCTGACGATCCCCACGCTGAAGCCCTGGCTGGCTGGCATCCAGCGTGCACTCTGGAATCGGGGGCTCTGCAGCATCCTTGTGGCCGAGACCCACCTGGGGTTCCCTCCACCTGGCTGCCCGGGCCCTGCAGAGCTCCACAGGGGACTCAAGCGGACGGCGAGAGGCCTCACTCAGTGAGTCAGGACGGCTGCACGCTCCACTGCACGCAGCGTCTGACTGGGCCAGGGCCCAGCCACACAGCTGGGGTCAGTGCATGTGACCACTTTGGGAGCAGGGCTTGCAGAGATGGGGGACAGAGTCCAGTGGCTGCTGAATGCACAAACACCTGGGAGTGGGATCTCCCCACTCAAAAAATAATACAACCCCTAGCAGGACATCTCCTGAGTTTAAGTGTTAGCCCAACTTTGCTTCCGAGTATTTTGGGGTGCACCCAGCGGGGCCGGATGGGGCCTGGGAACTGCTGGCGTGTGACATCTGTCTTAGTGAGGGTGAGCACCGGGCCTATGTGCACAGACCTTCCTGCCGCAGGGCTGGCAGCCTTATACCCTGGACAGCTGGGTCCTGACGTGGTGTGGACTGGCCTAGGGGTGTCTGCTCTGGGGCTCCTTGTCTGGGGTCCAGAGGCTGCCCTTATGACGCGATGGCATGGTCAGGGTACCCTGTCCGCATGCCCGCCATGGGAATGAAACGCAGGTGCGTATGTGAAGTCCCAGGAGTGGGGCCTGGCGTTCAGCTAGGGCTACAGGAGTGTCAGCTGCCGGTGTGTAGTTTAAAGCCAGAGGCCGGCAGAGGACAGGCACCATCTGACTTCGCTGACCTCGAGTTTGTCAAGCTCGGGTGGGGAAGGGAGCCTGCGGGAGGTCTGGACACGGAATCCAGGCCTGGCGTCCTCCTAGGAGCCATGTGACCCAGGCAGGCCCTGCCGTCTCTGTGCCTCGAGGTCTCCGTTGTAAACTGGACCAAGCACTCTGGGTTCAGATGGGGATGGAGGAGGTGAGGTGGCGAGTGTGAGGCCCTTCGGAAGGGACAGGTCCTGGAGACCGGCTGACGCTGAACCTCACACCTCACTAATATCCAAAGAGAAAGGGTCCGGCTGAGTTTTAAAGAAACGGGCTCATTTTAAATACAGAAATGATTCCAAAACTTTAATAACCGCTGGCTACTCCGTGTCACGCTGTCTCCTGAGGCCAGGAGGGGCCTGGGGAGCTGCGGCTGCTCTTCAAGTCAGGAAACCAGAGCCCTCGTGACATCTGTGCCTTAACAAGGCCTTACATTTGCTGGACAAAAGGCCCTTAGAAAATGGTGGATTTGCTTTTTTATGCCAGAAAAATCACAGCACATTGTTTAGCGGGACCGATAGAGCTGGTACCGGTTCTTGATTGGCTGATGTTGAACTACAAACAACCCTGAGCCTTCGATTTGAAGCAACAATCTGGGTCACCCGCCGGAGGTGGCGGGAGTGGGCCTTGAGCCTTGTGCCCCAGGGGGACAGTGGGGCTGGGCGCCGGGTGCAGGCACTGAGACGCCCGTGTCCGAGTTCTTCACAGCCCTTGATGGGGCCCTCTCTCCTTCTCCTCCGGGGCTGAATAAAAGCACGAACCCGAGGCCGTGTCAGGAGGCCGCACCGGAGGCGCCCTGCAGAAGTGCACGGGTGGGGCGATCGCTCAAGTCTGGGCCCCCCTGTACTTTTAATTAAGAAAAGCCAAAGTTGTACAGCATCCCCAGGGACTGTGTTTTGTCAGCCCACTGATGGGAAATAAGTTCTAAAAGGTACCCGTGGCTACTGCGGTGATGCTCACCGTTTTTTCTTGTTCTGCATTGGGACTTTCGTTGTGTTTTTCCCGTCCTTGTTAAGGCAGTCAAGGGGGAAAGGCTGAAAGCCTCAAAATCCTGCCATTCCAGAGGTAACCCTCTCAACACTTCGGTAAGTATTATTTCGGTTTCTTTTTCAGTGTGTGCACTCATGAAGGCTATACCCTGTTTTCTTTCGGGGTCATTCATTTATTCCACGGCTATTTGTTGGTTGGGGCTGCAGGTCGGTGAACAAAAGAGCAAAGCCTCGGCTTGTTAGAAGGAGCCCGGGTGGGGCACGGAAAGCGAGGTGCTCGGAAAGCTTGGGCCGGGAGATCAGCCCGAGGGAGTGGGGCCACCACTGCTGAGCGCTTCGTTCCGTGGGCTGTATTATATGCAGACACTGGGTAAGGGTTTCACATGTGTCATTCTAGTCTAAGCTCGATAGGCCTTGTGAAGAATGTAGGGTCACCCTTGTGATTTGGGGGAGAACTAATTAGGCAGAGGGAAGTGGTGGAGTGGATTAGAATTGGATCTAGTATCTGACCTCCTAGCCACTGACCAAATGGACTCTGGTTAGGGTGGGTTGCATTTTCCTTTATCTTGGTTGTCTAGTATTTCACTGTGAGAATATTTTAAAATCTTAACTATTCATGGTATTTGTTTGCTAATACTTATAACTACTGCCTCTGCCTACTGTCCCAAGTGCTTCATGTTTCTTGTTCTTCGTGTCTGAAAAGCTCTTCCCCTTCCTTTTTTGTGATTGACTTATTTATCCCTCCAAACCCACTGCAGACATCACCCTTCTCCAGGACACCACCATCAACCTATGACCTGTGCTGGGGACCCTCATCCCACAAATTTCAGGGCTTTTCTTAGGGAGGACACTGATTTTTTTTCCTGTTGTAAATATTTGTTGTTTGGCTGGTGCTTTGTTTGATGATGAGCTTCTAGAAGGTAGGCCTGTGTCTGGCCTTCCTTCGGGGTGTGCAACACTGGCACCCAACTCTGACATCAAAAAGACACTTACACACCGTCGGTTGAATAGGTTTATAAATGAACTTTGTGTCCATGGCAGAGATTCTACTGAAATTAGTAAACAGAGCCTAGATTGTGGGTGAGTAAAGCTGAGTAATTTAAAATTTTAATTTAAAGTTCTTCATACTCATGGTTGAAACTGAAAAGCAAAGGATAGAGCCGGGTGTGGGGGTGCACACCTGTGACTCCCAGTACTAGGGAGGCTTAGGTAGGAGGGCTGCTGCCAGTTCGAGGCCAGAATGAGGTACACAGTGAGTCCAAGACTGACTTGATTTACATACTTGATTTACATTATGTAACTTGAGTTACATAATGAGACCCTGTCTCAACAAACAAACAAGCACACACAAGAGAGAAACCAAGGGAAAGTGATTTTTCTCATTCTACTCCCCAGAGGTGGTGGCCTTCAGCAGCTGACTTGCGTTTCCCTAAGCCTCTCTGTGGCCTGCCCTGGCTCCCCTCTGCCTAGAATGGTGGTCCCGTTTTGTCCCCCCGGGGGCTCCTACCTCTCAGTCCTGACTTACATCAGTGTAGACTCTTTCAAGAGCTCCCCGTATTCCCACTTGGAACCTGCTGGTAACTGGATGCCTGCAGCATGCAGCTGTGTACCGTTAATGCTGCGAGTCCCACGTTGCCCCTCGAGATGCCTCTGCCACCTCCGCCTTTGTCTTGATCCCGTTTTTACAGGATGGTACAGAGCTGTCTGTGACCAAGAGCCTGGGTGCTGGAACAAGACAACCTGGGCTCGAATTCCAGGAGGAAGATTTTGCTGCTAGAGCGGAGCGTCTGGGTGGAGGCAGGTCCAGCCTGAGCTGTGCCCGCCTGCTTCCCCCTTCTGTGTGCAGTGGCCTGGGAGGGTTGCCGTGGAACCCTGCGGTCCTCGAGGGGAGAGTTTGCAAACGGTCAGTGTTACCTCCTTCACTGCTACACAGGAGAGCGCTTCGGGCAGTCAGGGTAGGCAGCCGCCCAAGGTCCTATACCCGAGGTCCCGCTGGGCCACACACCCTGGCCCGCCTCCCTTCCTGGGATCACTGGAGGCAGTGCATTCTGCATCCTGGAAGTACGGCAGGAGATGGCAGGGCTCTAACTTGCCCTCCAGTGGACTGAGCGGGGTTTATTTAATCATACGCCTGTGTATTTGCTTGTTGAACACCTGGCAAACAGCTCTGGTGTCCCCAGCTCTGTGCTAGACACGAGGATGCAACGGTAGCAACACAGGCATGTCCCTGCTTATGGTCTAATGGGGAAAATAAATTATTTACACTCCCAAGTGTTTCCAGGCCAGAGTGAGTCTTTGGAGGGACAGGGACAGTGCAGAGGGTAGAGACATCCTTGGCGTCCTGCCTTCCTGGTGTCTTCTGCGTGTGGCCCCTGGGCACCGAGGAGCAGGGAAGTGGGGAGAAGGACCCCTCCCTGCTGCCGACAATCCAACAGCAGCCTGAAGGAGACTGGGGCGGAGGCCCCCCACTCATGCGTACCCTGCTCGGGGTCTTGGTGGAACAAGGTGGGATATGGGGAGCAAGCACACAGGGTAAATTCACCAGCACCCTTTAGGGAACCTATAGCTGAAGAGCTGTTTTTAAGCTGCTTACTAGGAATTTCATGATCCCCGGGTGATGGTGTGACTCCAGGCGTGCCTGTAATTAATTATTCCATGTGCAGGGAAGTCCTGAGAGCTTGCGCCAGGCCCAGGGATAAGCAGTAGGATCTGTGGTCTCAATTCTGGCAGCGAGAGGAGGAGAAAGGGCCCAAAGCCAGAATGGTGGGTCCGAGAGAGAAGCTGATCCCAGAAAGGGGCGCTGTCAAGTCATCAAATATTTATCAAAGGTTTAATGTGCAAAGAGGAGGAGAAGAGAGTGGCTGCACTCCAGGACAGTGCAGAGGGACCTTTATTCCTTTTTCCTTATGGCCCTTTATGGCCCACAAGCCTGACCTTAAAGGTAGGAACTGACTTTGCCATACTAATTCACAGATGCTTCATTTTCATGGGTAATCACCAAACACTACCTGGCACTGGGCTAGATAATACGAAGACATTACCTCAGTCCTGAACAAGCTTCCTGCTCAGTGCAGGGTCAGAACACGTGCTACACTGTCTGTTGGGAGGGGATAAAGGGCTTGGACTGCAGCAGCCGCAGAGGAGTTCCATGTGTTTGAACTTTGAGAAGCATCTTGGAGCTTGGCTAGACTCTCGAGGTGACCAGAGTCCTCAACAGTATGGGGTCCCGGTGTGCTTTTCAGTAATCTTTTTTAAAAGTGTTGGTTCACCCACGCTAGGATACCTTAGAGTAATGAAACTTATTTTCTTTGCTCCGACTGGAATGAAGTCACAGATGAATGTATCCAGGGCTGGTGAGAAGCTTAGGTTAGCAGTTGGTGACATCCTCAGCACTGCTGACTGCAAGTGGCAGATCCAGATCATGGTGCCACACACACACACACACACACACACGCATGCTCACAAACCTCGATGACTACGGAGTGGGGAAATGTATTTGTTATTACTCAATAAGTACAGTTTGTTTGTTAGACACAATCTTTCAAAACATGAAGTCCAAAGGGAAAAATTATGAAAGGGCCCCGGGGAGAGAGAGTGTGGGAACTGTTGCTGATGTCCGTCGTCTGACAGAGGACTCATTTTAACATCTCTACACAGCAATCAGCCCCTTTGGGCCCCCTGCGAGTGGTGGCCCTCGCTCTCCGTGATTCAGAGTGGGCGTCTCACCTCGGCTCAGGGCCTTCTCTGGTTTGACCCTCCTCCTGTCCCTGCCTTTCTATCTAGCTTCTGTGAGGTTCAGTTTCTTCGCAGTTCTGTTGCGAAGTGGCTGTGTGCTTTGAGCGACTCGGTCCTGTGCTTTGACTCTCAAAGTCACTATCTTTGTGACGAAGGGATTAGACTGTGACAGAGCAGATGCTAAAATTTGTCACCAGCCAGATGTCTTTTCCTCTCTGGAAACATGGGCAGGTCATTTCCAGCTCCCTTTGCACCTACCAGGTGCCACGCCACTGGCTTTGTCCAGTGGACATGGGAAAAGTGGTCTGTGACTTTGCCAGGCCTGGCCCTTTAAATAACGTAAAATATTCTGCGGTGTGATCTTCCAGGCAGCCCCATCCCATGGGTGAATGATTCCAGGTTAGCTGTGCCTGAGACTCGGGTCACCCTTTTACACACGGCCTCTCACCCAGGGACATCATCACTGGGTTTTGTGAGATGAACGGTGGCACTTTATTTATAGAGTTAAGATGCGTTTGGGTGTTGTTCGTAACAGCCGTCAGTAAACATAGAAAAAGGCCAAAAATAATACATATTCCTTCTCCTCCTGAGTTCAGAACCCAAACAGAGATAGAAAAAAATTGCTCTTTTCCCAACAGAAGTTGAGTTGGAGGCTGTGGCAGTGGGGTGATCACATCACAGGCTTCCTACTGCTGCTTCCCGGAGTTAGACGCTTGTGACCGCCCGGGGCCAGCAATCTAGACATCACCACAGTTGTGCAAACTCTTCAAGGATGGGCGCCATATCTGCCTCTCATCCCAGTCCCCCAGCACCTAGCTAGCTCTAGACACAGAGCGGGTGCCGCGTCCGCCTGCCACTGACTGGTGACACATTTTGAGCATATCTGACATTTGGCCCACTGGGTCACTTGAGAATTGTTGCCGTTTGACCCCTCACACCGCTAGTCCTTGCCTAACTGTTTGGTGGTGTGAAAGGCCGTACCGATGAGCCAATACTTCCTTGGGGAGAAACCACATTTTCTCTCTGCCCACCAAGCCCCATGCCGGGCAAGACACTTGACCCTGCTGAGCTCCTGCCCTGGACGTCACCAGGCAGGTCTCAGTCATGGTTGATCATCAGTTCCTGAAGTCACAGACTGAATATCATTCATGGTACCAGATGAGATATACTTTCGGCAGGTTGTGATTGGAAAAGGACAGGTGTATTGTCTTCTCTGCTAACAGATATCTGTGTATTTCCTGCTTAGAGAGGGAGTGAGTGCCCCATTCAATAGTCACGTGAGGAGGTTGGACCAGTGATTCCTGGGATATCAAATCAAACCAAGCTGCACTGATGGGAGAATGGATAAACAATACTCGGAATGTCCATCAATGAAAGGAAGGGCATTCAAACCAAGGTACAGCATGGATGCACCATGGCAGCATTATGCTAAGAGAAGTAGCTGGAAACAAAGGCTGAACACTGGGGGATTCTATCTCTGCAGGGAACCTGGAGCAGCCCAAGTCATAAAGACAGGAAGTAGAACAGTGGTTGGCAGGTTTGGGGAGGTGGGATGTAGAGTTTCTGTTTAATGGACACAGAATTTCAGTTTGGGGCCATGAAAAGGCTCCTGAGTGAGTGGGGTGCTGGCTGCAAGCAGTGTGGTTAACACCACGGGTCTGTGCTTTACAAAACGGTGGAAATGGTGAGAGGGAGCAAACCAGCAAATTGACACTGTAATGGTACCGACCCTTAGCTCTAGTAAAGGCGCTGAAAGTCAGAGTACAACCCTTTATACCCGGTGTGCAATCCAAAGACATATTTCTAGCCTTAAGAAATTGAGATAGATGGGCACAGCATAGTCCCTGGGTGGAAGAATTTCTTAGAAAAGCTAAATAATGAAGTGCATAGCTCTACTTTCTGTTACTGAGCTTGTCTGCTTAGTATCTCTGGAGCTCTGGAAGGAGTGACACTCTTTTTATCATGACTGCAGATGGACCCCTGAGGGTTAGATGAAGCTTCTTCCGCCCTGTTTGCTCAGTACATGGGCTGCAGCTCGAGTGACCACTGGGGACAGAGCTGCTGGTACTTGCTTTTCATCATAACTATTTTAGTGACCCCCCACCCTGTCACGCTCAAAACCCTGCAGGGCTGGGCACTGAGTAGTATGGTCACCCATGGTCAGCCTGGCTGTCCCTCCTATGCAGGAGAGGCCGATGGGCTGGCCAGGGAAGTCTGCTCCGGGGCCTGGCCGGTGCTGCTGTGTTTGCGAAGGGCCTTTCCGGAGCTGGCAAGGAGCGCACTCCTGATCCGGGGCAGGTATTTTTATCCGGGCTGTCTAGAAAAAGTACAAGCTTCCAAGTCCTCAGAGTTTGGACTGAATTCCCGTTTACTAGGGATTCGACCTTCAGCAAGTTACTTAAATTTCCTCAGTCTGTTTCTTATGGGTAAAGTAGGATCAAATAAATCTGTCATAGAGTTACTTGGAAGTGGAAGGAGATACAGCAACCTCCTTCCTTCTGCCCTCTCCTCCTCCCACCCTGCTTTCCTCTCTCCCTGCCTCCCTTCCTGGCTTTCTCTGTGGAAGGTTCACCCAGGCTCCTGATCTCAACCCTTCGGGGACCTCCCAAGCCCAGCGGGGAGGATCTTTCTTAATTGGCAAGGAGACACTCAGGTCTGCAAGGGGATCTCCTTTCCCGCCCATGGTAGCCTCCTGAAGTCGCTTCTGCACCTGGCCCGTGAGTGTCCCACTGAGAAGTTCCCTGGGGAGGCGGGGAGGGTGAGTGGTGCTGCGCAGGCCCCGAGGCAGACGCCCTCACCCTCAGGAGGCTCGCAGTGCCCTGCCCGGACATCCGTTCACGTCCCACACGGTCCGGGAACCCTTCTCTGGCACTTTCCAGGAGGGCACAGCTTTGTTCGCCCCTGGTTTTCTGTGGCTTCCTAAATGCGATCAGTCAGTACAACACCCCGTGGACCTGCGGCTTTCTTGCACAAGTCACTGCCTGGTGCATGACGGTGTAGCTGCTCCTCTTCCCGGGGGCAGAATGCTCTCGGGGCACTAAGCGGCTACTAGGGGTTCTAGGAAATGTCTCCTGGCTGGTTCCCGAAGATGATGAACTAAGTTCATGAGCTAAACGTTGTTGAATTATGGGTCAGCCGAGACCAGGGCAAGCGCTGGTGGGAGGGGGCAGGCCCCTGTGGCTTCCCCGGCACCTTCACTCCTGGCCAGCCTTGGCGTTTGCTCACCGGCTGAGCTGGGATCGTCCTTCAGGGCCAGGCTCCCGTGTCCCCTCTTCTGAATCCTCCTGGGATTGTCCAGACAGGACTACCCGCCCCTCCTTGGGGCTCCCTGAGCAGCACCCGTGGCGGCATCTGTCTTATTGTATTGTAATTCTCTGTGGGCTCCAGACAAAGTCCTCGAGGGCAGAAGCTGCATCCTTCCCCTCGTGGCACCTGACTGCACGGGATCAGGATGCGACACACACCGAGGAATGGAAACCGTGGGTCAGCCTGGCTGGCACTGGCAGAGTCAGAGGGGTCCCGGGAAGAAGTGGCCACTGCCTGGCAGGTCCCCGAGCGCCAATCTGTTTGGCAAAATCTCTGTTCCCCATTTCCCAGAGATGGTTCTCGCAATACACTGGCGGCATGCCCAAGCCAGGCTCTGACTAGTTCCTAAAACAAGTTAAATCTTTCCCTTTGGGACAAGTCCGTCAGCGGGGCTAGGCGAGCATGCTTCTCCGAGGACCTTGGCTTTTGCAGTCTCGGGTGTTGGGCCGCTTCCCACTTGGTTCCGCAAGACCCTTCACAGCCGTCCTGCTATGCCTGGCCGGCTTCTGGCTGGTGAGCAGAGGAGCTCTTCCCAACTCAGACTGGAACAGCGCTCCATCCGCGCTGCCGGAGTCGGCTGAGATGGAAACCGGCTGCTCGTGCAGCAGATTTCGGCGGAGACTGGAAAGTCTTGCTGGAGAAAGGAGTTGTGTCATCGCTGGGACATGGGTGGACGCCAGGCTGCAGAGGAGGCCGCAGTCTTCCCATCATCGTGCTGTCTACTGTGAGGGATGGGACAGTGCTGACCGCAGAGAGCCTGGACACCACCTTTTAACAATTAATTAAGTCCATCGGTACATTTTAGGTATATATAGTGATCACATTCACTGTGGGGAATTTGTACCTGTACATGATACGACTTGATTCTTCCCCCAACCCCCTACCCTTTTCTCAAGCTCTCTTCCCCTCCTTATTCACACAAGCCTTGTTCCCATTTTTCCCTTCGTCTCTCATCACTTTTTCTTTTCCCTTCCTTCCTTTCCCCCTCCCCACATCCTAATTCCCCTTTCCATCTGATGATTTTCTTCCTACTTCACAATATCTATTATATATTTTGGTCCTTATTTACTCTTTAGTTTTCTTATACCAGAGATCAGGTATTTACACATATATGTCCAATTTATTTCATGTAAGAGCATAACCTCAAGGTGCACCGTTTTGCTAGAAATGCCTCAAATTTATCCTTCTTTGTGGCAAAATAGTACTCCACTTATAAAAAAAACCCTCCACTTCTTTATCAGTTCATCAGTTGATGGGCGTTTGGGTTGTTTCCAAGATTTACAAACTTGCACCATCTTTCTTGCAGGGACTGAGTTTCATCAGTGATCACTGAGACTGTGGATTCGAGGACCCTGGAAGGTGGCACTATCTGAGGAAGTCACAGCTCCAGGTCATCTCTAGTTGCATCATAACATTGTAACCCTTTAAGGCCTCCCTAACACACCGAGGCATGACCATGGTTCTGGAAGTGATCAAGGATTAGTTCCAAACTTGCCACCCACTTAGCTCTGTGAATGTCTGCTACTCATGTCATTTCATTATTTTATTTCTAAAATTCATTTAACAAGACTGCTAGGAAGATGACAGAACTGTAAGAAAAATCAACTTCTCCAAGATTTGGACTAAACACACTGGAAAATAACAGCTTGGGGAAGAAAAGAAGGAGGGGCCCAGGGCCCAGGGCCCAGGAACGATCTGAAGGGAAAATTGGAGACAACAGAGAAAGTGAAGCAACAGACCTCAGCTCAGAGAAGGAAGGGAAATCTGCACTTTCTCTAGGGCCCCTGGGCTGTGGTGTGAGAGAGAAGCATTGAATCTATAGAGATACAGGGAGCGCAGGAGACTCTAGAAGTCTCCAGGGAGAAATGCACCCCTGGACAGAAGCAGTAGATGCTGTGTGCTACAACAGCTGGTAACTCCAGTCCAAGTGACTTCAGTGTCCTCTGGAGAGGGCACCTGGTTGGCCACCATTTCAAGGAGAGGCCAAGTGAACTCAGGACTCAGAGTAGCTGTAGGGTGGCTTCATCCCAGGGCTCCCAGCATTGAAATCCTACAGTGAGTGGGTGAGGGGACAACTGTGGGAGGTGTCTAGGGTCAGGAAATCACACAGTCAGGCCAGCAAGACATCCAGAGTGTTGTAGCTTTGATGATTCAGGCCCCAACCCCACGACCAGGGGCCAGGATCAGCCTGAGTTTCTGTGGGTTTGAAAGTACCGGAACCAGCACCCTGCCCTAATCCTACTACAGGCTTGCTGGGATTGTCTGGGGCAGATCTAGGATATGACTGACTCCATTGTCTACCAGCAAGCACAGAGTCACACCCTAAACTGGGTCCTGTCACACAACTGGAGAGCACAGGAGATAACCACAGCCTTCACGTCACAGAGAAACTTCACGTTCTTTCTTTGCTTGTTTGGGGCTCATTTGGTTTTTTCTTCTTAATTGTGTTTGATTTTTCATGACTATGAACATTGTTTTTAGTAATTTTGTCCATGTTTTTGTTTTTTCCTTCTTTATTTCCCTCCTGTCTTCTTCACCAGTTTCCTGAGGCTTGAATAATCTTCCTTTGTCCTCAGTCTTGCTTATAATTTCTTTCTATCTTTTCTCTAGTTTTTTCTCTTATCCATTTTAAATTTTTTCTCTTCAGGATAAAATAATTCTACTGAGTGGATATTTACTGTATATAATTTTATAATCTTTCTTATATCTTGTATAACTGTAAATCTTGTACCTATGATCAAAGGTGGGAAATTAATGGTTATCACAGTTTGTCATTTGGAAATCATGTGTGTCCCAAATAGAAAAGAGCTGAATCCCATAAAATATACTCAAGTGGAAATCTAATATATAAAAATTGTACTGGAAGTATGCACAGCAGAATCAACAAATATGAAGACAGACTATCAGGTTTACAAAACAAGGTTGTGGTTGTTGATAATCAAATGAATGGCCTCCTAAAAATATCAACAGACCATGAAAAATTAATCCAATGGCTGCTGATGATGCAAAGAAGATTTATATGAGATAAACTGGAGTCAATAAAGAATCATAAGATAGCACAAAGGGCACAAAAAAAATCTGTTCACAGAGGGAATAATAGAAAACTTTCCAACCATGAAAAAGGAACTCAGGATACATATGATTCTAAATAATCATGAGCAGAAAAAAAACTACTCCTAGGAATATAGTAGTCAAGATCCAGAAATTCAACACAAGAACAGAATATTAAAATCTGTCAGAAAAGAGAAACAAATTACCTACAAAAAACCCCCATCAGAATCACAGCTGACTTCTCAGTGCAAACCCTTACATCAAGGAAAGTTTGGAGTAAAGCATTTCAAGCTCTAAGAAAACAATCTGCAACCAAAACTTATATTTGGATTGTAATGCACTAGATTATATTTCAAAATTGATGGAGAAATAAGATACATTCATGATAAAGAACACCTGAAGAAATTCATGATCACTAAATCAGGAGTCCAAAAAGCTCTGAAGGATATTCTAGAAAGAGACAATGAATACAGCCATTCCAGGAATTCCAGGTCCTGATGGGTTTACTGGTGAATTCTATGAGAAGTTTAGAGAAGTTTAGAGAAGATTTAATATCACTATTCCTCAAACTCTTTAATGAAATCAGAAGGTAAGCAGCATCCCCAAACTCATTCCTGGAAGCAAGCATCACTCTGATACCAAAACCAGAGACAGGTTCATCCAAAAAAGAAAACTACAATCCAATCTCCTTAATGAACATAAATGCAAAAATCCTCAGTAACATACTGGCAAACAGAATTCACCAAATCATCAAGAAGATTATTTACCATGACCAAGGAGAATTCATTCCAGAGATACAATAATGATTCAACATATGCAAATTAATAAATGTAATATACCATATTAACAGAGCCAAGGACAAAAATCACATGATCATCTCAATAGATGAATAAAAAGCATTTGACAAAGTCAACACCCATTCATGATAAAACTCCTACACAAAATTAGAATAAAAAGTCTTTATCTCAATCTGATAAATGCTATCTATGACTAACTGACAATCAACATCATACCAAATTATCAAAAGCTGAAAGCTTTAACTCTAAAATCAGGAACAAGACAAAGATTCCCACTATCACCACTCCTGTTCAATATAGTTCTGGAAACATTAGCCAGAACAATTAAACAAGAGAAAGAAATAAAAGGAGTAAGGATAGAAAAAGAAAAAGTTAAATTATCTGCAGATGAAATGATACTCTACAAAGAAGACCCCAAAAACTCCACCAAAAGACTACTAGCGCTAATAAGCAAATTGATCAGAATAACAGGATATGAAGTAAACTCTGGAAAGCCAATAGCATTCCTGTACACGAATAACAAACTCACGGAGAAAGAAATTAGGAAAGCCACATCTTTCACAATAGCATCAAGAAAAATGAAATACTTAGGAATCAAGCTAGTGAAGGAAGTAAAAAACACCCCTTCACACTGAAAACTACAATACTCTGAAAAAAGAGATTGGATAGACAGAATTAACACAGTTGTTGGATAGACAGAATTAACACAGTGAAAATGGCCATACAGATGTAAACATCCAAAAGCGTTATACATGTTTAATGCAACCCCAATTAAAAATATCAATAGCATACCTCAAACAGCTAGAGAAAAGAATCCTACAATTCATTTGGAACCTGAAGAGACCTAGAATAGCAAAAATGATTCTGGGTAACAAGGGCAGGGAGGTTTGCATCACAATCACAAATTTGAACTTATCTTACAAAGCTACTGTGATAAAACCAGCATGGTACTGGTAAAATAAAAATAGATGCAAGCATCACTGGAACAGAATAGAAGAGGCAGAATCAACTCCATGAACATTTAATTACCTTATCTTCGACAAATGGGCCAAACACCTTCACTGGAAGAAAGATAGCCTCTTTAATAAATGGTGCTGGGAAAATTAGCTTCCCACATGCTGAAGATTAAACCTGGACTCACATCTTTCACCGTGCACTAAACAAAAATCCAAATGGATCAAAGATCTAAATATAAAAATAGAAACAGTCTTCTGGAAGATAGAATAGATAAAACTCTAGAAGATGTGGGAATAGACAAAGACTTTATGAAGAAAACCCCGATTACACAGGAAATATTATAAAGAATTAACAACTGGAATCACATCAAATTAAAAAGCTTTTGCACAGCAAAAGAAATCACAAGAGAGTTAAGAGACAACCCACACAATGGGAAGAATTTTTTTTAAATTAGCTACTCTTTGAAGGAGTAACATTTAGGATATATAACACACTCAAAAAAATAAGATCCCTCAAATTTGAAGACTCAGTCCAAAAATGAGGGTGTGAAATGAATAGACATTTCTCAGATGATGAAGTACAAAGGGCAAATAAATAAGTGAAAAAATACTCAATATCAATGGTCATTCGAGAAATGCAAATTTAAAAAACACTGAGATTCCATTTCATTCCTGAAAGAATGGCTATCACCAAGACATTGACCTTAAGGAATGCTGGGGGGTGGAGTCATTTGCAGGAAAACAGATGCACTTTGAGGCCTTAATCTTAATTAAATAGATATGGCAAACAAATTTTTTCCAAGTTCATTTTATTTCAAGGAGAAAAAGAAAAAATAAAATAAAATTTCAAAACACGTCAATCGGGGGCAACAATAGTACATATATCGTACATTGTCACCCCCAAGTCACTCACCCAGAGACAAGACACCTGCGTTCAATTGTCTGAGCAATACTAACACAAATCTTTCTCTTCAGCAAACTCAGAGTACAACTATCTTAACTATTTTATTTATATATACGCACACACACATATGTTTTTTCAGCTTCTCACAGTAGTGATACAGTACGATGTTTACACATGTGAGTCTGATTTATTTCACTAATCAGTATGGTCTCAAGTTGCATCCATTCACCTTAATAGTCCCCCATTTATTCTTTGTGGCTGAGTAGTATTCCATTGTAGGAAAATATCACATCGTTTTTATCCATTCCTCAGCTGATGGGCATTTAGGTTGTTTCCCAGATCTAGCTATTACAAATTGTGCTGCTATGAACATTAGTGTATGTATATCACTGTGGTATGATGTTTTTAATTCTTTTGGGAGGATACTCAGGAGACTAGGTAGCTTGAATGGGACGTTTAATCCTAGTCTTTTGAGGAATCTCCACACTGATTTCCACAGTGGCTGTACCAGCCTACACTCCCACCAACAGTGGAGAAGAGTTTCTTTTCCTCACAGCCCCTCCAGCATTTGTTATTGCTTAACTTCTTGATCACAGCCATTCTTTCCGGGCTGAGGTGGAATCTCAGTGTTTTTTTTTTTTTTTTTTTTTTTTTTGGTACTGGGGATTGAACTCACGACCTTGTGCTTACCAGGCAAGCACTTAAGCCACTGAGCTAAAATAATTTGCATCTCTTGAATGAGCAGTGTTGCTGAACATTTTTTCACCTATCTATTTTCTCTTTGTACTTCTTCCTCTGCGAAGTGCTGGCCCACCAGTTTAAATATCACATTATCTCTCTTGTGTGAGAATCCTGAAGGGGTGACCAAGGAGCGTAGTGGAGGCGAGTGGGGAGCAGGAGGAGAGTTCAGATGGGAAGGGGCGCAAGGGAGGGGCAATGGGAAGGGAAGGAAGGGAAAAGGGAAAGAGAGAATGGATGGGAAACATAGAAACAAAGCCCTTGTAAATGGGGAGGGGGAAAGGATTGGAGGGAGAACTGGAAAAAAAGCATGAAGATACATTAATTCCTCTCAATGAATGTGATCAATATATATGACAAATATTTACCAATACAGATAAAGTTAAAAAGATAAAATTCATTTAACAAAGGTTAAAACAGTTTAAAAGTAAGTGTTGTGCAGATGGATGGGTAAAGAAACTGTGTGATTCATGCCGTTATACTCTGCCATGAAGAAGGGTGCATTTGGGTCATTTTAGGAAATGCACCTTGAGGCCATCGTGGTTAAGCGCAGTACGTCGGACACATAAGCTTAAATGTGGCATGGTTTCTCTTTCATGAGAAACCTGACATATAACTGAAGTGCAAAATAAAAGACAGGCAGTAGGAATAAAAAGAGAGAGAGAAAAAGGTGTTGCAATTCAGCATGGCCAATGTATCTAAGGCATACCTCGATTTAGTATAATCATTTTATGTGTTTTATGTTTTTTGGTCTGTTCGGCTGTTAATCTGTGTTTACGATAATTAACAAAGATGTAGAAAATAAATAAGTGACTTTGATGTGGGCCAAAATAAGAAAGGAAAAGGAAAAATATTTTTAAAACACAGAGGTGGAGGCGAATGTGATGTTTAGAATTGAGATGCGAGGTGTACACGTACGGATTCCCCACAGTGAGTGTGATCATTATGCACTGCAAACGTGGCCTAATAAAAAATAAAAATAAGTGTTGAAAACTATTATGTGCTTTGCAAATATTAAGTCTTTTAATTTGTAAAATAACCCATGGAAAGGTACAGTTATTAAGCACATTGTATAAACAAGGTGAAGACCAAAATACTAAGTATTTGTTTGAGATCACCGGGTCAGGAGGTGACAGCCGGATCTGAGCTCTCTCTGGACCTCAGACTCCCTATCTGGAAGATGCAGACAAAGCTCCTCACTCTGAGGGTGTCCAGGATTCATGCACCCAGAAAGAGTGTGTGAGGTTCACGGGGAGGCGCCCTTGTGCACGACGAGGAGAGAGGGTTCGGACCTGCACGTCCACCCTCAGAACTGCAGAGGACTACGAGAAAATAAATTTCTGTTGTTTAAAACAAAGAAATTATTAAGTCCTTCTCCTGACCGTGTCAGTACGTGGCTGCCTTTGCTTTCACAGATTTTCACTTGTACTTGTGACTTTATTGGAACCAAAGCCTCCTTGCACGCGATTTTCTCTGATTTTCTCTGCTCGCAGGTGCCGGCGGCACCGCTGATAGGTAGCAGGCGTCGGGTGCTGGAGGAGTGGGTGAGTGGCCTCACCGCTCGTGACCCGAACCTGACGTAGCTCTTCCCCAGGCTTGGCTTCCCTCGGCCAGGGGCTGTTTCTCCACACTCTTGGCACGGAGGCATGTGCATGCTGATGGATGAAGCCACTCTGTTGCCCTTTGCCTTAGGTCTGAAGTCGCCTCTGAGTCACCATCCATGAGCACATGGAGAAGCCATAGTCCAGTGGACACTGACACTGGTCAGCAATGGGGTAATCCTGGTGTCGAAGGAAAGATAAGGTGGCGGAAATGGAATCCTTTCAATTCCTACGTAACAAACCACTCTGAAGTGGAACAGTGTGAAACAGAAACCATGTATCATTTTTCCCGGTGGCTGGGCAGTTTCCGGCTGTCTGTGGTGTGACCAAGGTCAGTCACAGGGCTGCCCGCTGCTGGAGCTGCCTGGGGCTGGAGCTTCCGAAACACCACTCCTACCAGGTCCTCCCCCCATGGCTTCCCTCATCTTCGCAGTCTAGTCCAAGGTTCCTAGCATCTGACGGGTCAATTTTAAAAGGAAGGAAAAGAAAGCTTCCCAGACTCTTGGAGCCAGGCGCAGAAGCCCCAGGACATTATTTCTGTGACATTCATTTAGACAAAATAAATGATGAGGCCCCCAGATTGGAAGGAGAGAAAGTAGCCTATCTCACGAGACGAGGAGCAGGTGTGGGAGCCCAGCTGGGAGCAACGATTGGTGGTGGCCACACTGAGGAGTCTCTGCCACAGAGGCCAAGAGGAGCAGTGGCAGGAGCAGCACACGAGTGACAGGCTGCTAAGCGCGGCTCAGGCTGCGGCTCGCTGCCGAGCAGTCAGCACCCTTCCCGGCTGACAGGTCTCACGGGGCACTGCTTTCCTCTCTGCTTCCGGCCAGGCCTGACCAGGACATTAGCAACCATCAGGCCTTAGCCTTTCATTTTCCAGGTGATGACATGAAGGAACTGGGAGAGGTGACCTATGCCCAGAGCATCACAAGGCACTGGCAGGACCAGGGCTGCTACCACCACCTGGTTAGGAGTCTGGGCGTTGGGTACAAAGGGCTGGTTTTGTCACTGAAAAGATTGTATGAGTCATAGAATCTTGGTGGGCACCCCTCTCTTTTTTAATTTAATGTGGACGATGTCTATTTTACTGGGAAAATTTGATGATAAGTAGCATGAATTCTGGAGCCAGACTGCTGAGTTTATGGCTTCCATTTGCCATTCATACTGCTTTGGGAAAGATCCATGCCTCAGTTTCCTTTTTGGCCAAATAGAGAGAGGATAAGAATATTTATATAGGGTTGTGTGAATCTGAGGGTTCACATATATAGAAGCATCTAGAACAATACTTGGCTCATGATTCCTAATCCATGGATATTCTCTTTCATTAGTGGAGTATTTGGGTGAAAATTAACGTGAGCTGATGCCTTGCTCCTTGCGAGCCCCGGCTGTTTCTGCTGGGAAGCTGAGTCCTGTTTTCCCGTGCGCACACTTGGGGACCTTTGGAGCAAACAGTCTCAATTGCTTCTGTCTTTAATTGCTCTTCTGAGCAGACTATCTTATCTCGTTAGAGTTTGTGCTGCTGTTAACTGTGGGCAGGGATGTGCCCTCTTGGGCAGGATGGGCTGTGTTCCCCTCCCCAGCCTGTGTGGCACCCCCCGGAGGGGAGTCCTCCACTGAAGGAGGCAAACCCTCCTCCCCTTCTTACCTCTGATGAGGTGGGTGAATTCCACATCCGTGTGTGGTTGAATTCCGCCTTTGATGGCTGCTGGTTTGTCATTACTGTAGCTCAGTATCCTCATTTGTAAGATGGGAATAACAGGATCCGTCTACAGCCAGGGGAAGAACCAAATGAGGCAGTAGTTCTGAGCCAGGCTCAGATGGTGCCTGACACCAAATATGGGGTCAACAGCAGCAGGTTCAGTTGTCACCTGGCTGTACCCACTCGAAGGCCTGGCTCGAGAACTCTGCTTGGCGACGTCTCTCCGGGCTGCTCCACGCAGAAGGGACGTGTTCTTTTCTTGGCTTTTCTTTTCACCTTTTCTCAGATTTCTTTCTTTCTCCAGATTTTTGACAATTCAGTTCTCTTCCAGCACTGCGTCAGAGGGTTGAGAAGTGAGCCTTTTGTTTGCTGGTGAGCTCTGCGTGGCCGCCTTGGGCTGGAACCAGCCTTTGTGCTCTGCTGCCCCGTCCCAGGTCTGGGCACGGGGGGCCCACATCCCTGACCTCATTCACAGCTGAGAACACAGCACCTTGCGTGAGTCACAGCTGCCTTTTCATGACTCCTGTGTCTCTGTGAGGCCGCTTCGCCTGTTCAGAGCAGTAAACTACCGGGGGGGGGGGGGGAACGCGCTGTGGTTCTCCTGGGCAGGGGAAGGAGGAAGATGGCTCAGCCTCCTTCAGTTTGTAGCTCTCAGCCCCTCAGTGTTCTGAGCCGCCTTTCTTTAGTAAAATGCAGCTTACTCTGCTTTCATGTTGATGGGATTACACAGGATCCCTAGTGTCAAAATGTCTGGCAGACAGCGGTCCTTCTCAGACACTGTCCTCGGGCTGTGCCTGTGGGCAGAGCACGGCCACGGAAGGTACTGCAAATGTTGAATGTGCCCTAGCACAAAGCTCCCTGCTAGAGATGTCCACAGGGAGGTTTCCAGGTGCACTCAGGTGCAGGTGGGAGATGGCCGCTTCCCCAGAAGGGCAGGCACAGGGCAAGTAAGCACCCCACTTCTCTCAGGCAAGCACAATGAGTGGCATTTCCCATCTGCAGATGTAAAGGAGAGAAGGTTCTCCCCAGGGCGGCCAGGGGGCAGGGAGAGAGGAATTTGCGAGGAATGGGTGTGAGCCGATTGTGCCTTGGGAAATAGCTGAGCAGGAAAGGAATGAAGAGAACTGCACTTGCACCTATCAACAGGAAGCCCCTGGCTGCAGGTCAGAAACCTGGATTGCAGTTTGTCTGTATCCAAGATATTACATAGGAATAAGCTTTGCAGGGATCCTGCATGTAGCGAGAGTTCCCGACAGGGAATCATGGCAGACACAACCCATGATGGTGGCAAACGGGACAGATGCTGGTTCCTCCAGGCCTGGTGTCTAAAAGGGACTCATTCTTCTTTTCCTCTTGGCCTCCTGCAGGGCTTTGAGATGACTTCTTGGGTAGGGAAGAAGCCTTCGGAGGAGATTCTGGCTTCCTGCTTGAATATAGGTGGGTGCTGAAGAGATCAGCTGGAGATGGAGGTGGAGGCGCCTGTATTGGGCTCTAAGTCAGGGCCTCATACCTGTTAGACGACTCGGCCCAGAGGACATTGTGAAACGCCGAGGGAGGCTCCGTCTTCATGAACTTCTGTTGGAGGATTACAGGATGAAGACTTCTTCTGAAGGGAGGAGACAGTGTGTTTCCTGGGCAGGGAGGTGGTGAAGAACAGGCGTGTCCGGGATCTCCCTGGAAAGCTGTTAGTCCAAGCTGTGTCTGTCAAGGACAGTAGTGGGGCAAGATGACTGTGAGGGCCTCGAGTGTCTCCTTGAGGTTGAGTACGGCTCCTCACTACCTGGAGGAGTAGGTCTCTCTGACGGCAGCTGTAAGGGACCGGGGCTGAAGAGCTCTGTCTCCTCAGGGTGATGGTCTCCAAGATGGCTGCCCACCCAGGCCTCCCAGAGCCAGGAGCCCTCGAACTCCTCATCCTCAGATCATTCTGAAACAGCCAACGCGGCAGCTCCGGGTGGCCAGGATTGCGACACCAAATGTGTTTGTTCCCTGTGTTTGTGAAATACCTCAGAGGCACTGTTCCAATGCCACCTGACTAGTTTTATGATTGCCACACGGAGCTAGTGCCATATACCAATACTCAGTTGGGACTGACTGGCCCGAGATTTTGAGGTGTTGGTGGGTTTAGAACTTTGAGACTTCATTTTTTCTGGCAGGGTGAGGAGATTTTACCACTCTGATTTTAAAGATCTCTTGTTGGGTTCAAAAGCAGCTCTGGTGGCCCGGAATAACCACTGTGGCTCTGGGCTTGAGCACATCAATTTCTCCTGGAGAGTAATTCCTATTGTGCAGGACTGTGAGCCGCAAGCATGCCACCAGGTCGGGGCATGAGCTCACTCACCCGGCTTCCTGAAAAGTTGGCCCCAGATTTTCAAATCTTTAAACTTCAATCTTGCATTTAATTCTTGCGAATGAACTGCTGTCAACCTTTGACTGACAGCAAGAAGAAGCTTGGCTAATATATAACGTAAGGGGAACTCAGAAGCCCCCCAGGAATTGGCTCAGAAATTGGCTAAGGGTACTAAGTGGTAATGGCCCAGCCCAGGGAAGGGAGGTGCAAAAGGCAAGTGGGTTTATGTATCAGTTTCCTTACTGAGATCCTTTCAGAGGACCTGAAGCTGGGGAGGAAAGAGCTGGTAGCAATAGAGTTTCTACTCAGTGCCAACCCCAGAGAGTGCTTTTGCATAGATTTCTCACTTGGTCATCTCCTCACCCCTGAGAAGAAGGCAGCATTACCCCCAAATGGCAATCATGTATTTATTGATTATAACGTGTTAGGCTTTGTCCTAGGGACTAGAACATGCAAGAAAACTGAGGCCAGCATGGGGACAGACCTTCCTCAGGGTCACAGAGCCAGCATGTGGCCCATCAGGACACACTCCACCTCTCTGAGGCTTATTTCAGGGTTGTGTTTATTTCAGGGTGCTGCACTAGCACAGACACACATGCACATGCCCACAAACACACCTGCACTCACCTGTGTGTGCACAAGCAGAAACAGATGTGCACACTCACATCCTATATACACACACTATATCACATCCAGATGGACATGCACAGATACACCCACGAGTGCACACGCGCACACACATATACACCCGACACTACCACACCCATGCCAATACACGAGCGCGTGCACACACATACACATCATTGCGTTCACTGGGGAAAACTGTGTTCAAACTACTGGAACCTCTGAACACTCCAAGGCAGCATATTACCAACAGAGTCTCAAAGATTTTATTCTCCTGCTGTCTCCATTCCTCCTCTTTTTTCTCTTTCTTGCCTTCCTCCCTTTTCTTCTTTTTTTCCTCATTCAGTGGGCAGATCTATCTTCCTATCCTTTGCTGGCTGTGATGTTTTAGGAAAAGTTTAGTACTACCAGACACAAGTTTAAACAGTCAACCAGAACACTCCTTAGAAGACCACCAAGAGCTGAACCTATTGGTCTGGATCAGCTGTGGTCAGGCAGCTGCACTGACCCCCAGGGGCCCCTCCTCACCTGCCCTGTGCCTCCTGGACTGTAGGCATGCCCTTTCTGCTGGGCTTTCTCCACCCTGGCACCCACCTCCCTCGGTCTCCCAGACAGGAGCCAAAGCCTGTGAAGCTCTCTTCCAAATGTTTCATCATGCCTCGGGGTGGAGATGCATCTATTTCTGCATTTCAACACTTTGTTTCCACCTGGCATTTCATTTGCCAGCTAATAGGTGGAGTAACTCTGCTTGATTCTGGCAGCATGGAGGCTTTGCTTTGTGGGGACCCATGCTCTGGTCTCTCAGGTGCTGGAGGGGCTAGGGTAATCCAGCGTGGACCTGAGTGGCCACCTGGGAGGTAGGCTGGGGTGATAGGTTTCAGCTAGTCTCACCCATGTAGGCAATTCAAACTCTTCAGACTATTTCAACATCCCAGCAACTCAAGGTGGGGGCGGTGGAATCTGAGAGACTTTGGCAACTCCTGTTTCTCAGTCCCAAAGAGTGCCAACAGAGTCGCCTTTCCCAACTCACCCATTTTTCAGTAGTATCAGGGACAGCTCTGTGTCCACATGTATCTAAAACACCTTTGCCTTCACCATTAAAGATTCTTGAAAGTTGTCACGGGGACCCTTGGACTCAGGGGTCCAGCAGTCACCCACTCCCTGGATGTTTGACCGTATTGCCCAATTGGATGAGTTTACTAGCAGCAGGCAGTTGAGTTCAAGCTTCATAAACAATTTCCGGGCTGTGGGACAGCATATTCTCCAGATAGCCCAGGAGTGGCTTTAGCAACATGTACTTTGTCTGGGGCAAGTTTGCTGTAGCACACCTCACTGGAGGAGGTGCAGCAGGAAGGTGGGAAGAGGGTGATGTGGGAAGGAGCACTGCCTACTGAGTGAGAAGGAGCTGAGTGCCAGGTGCCTCGTGGGCATGGGGCCAGACTTTGGGATTGTTCAATACAGAGACATGGAATCCGGAGGTGAGATTCTCCAGAGCACTTAACTGGTAGTCTGCTGTGGTGATTACTCATGATTCAGTCTTATGTTGCAATGGGACTCTTGGCAGGCAGGGACCAGAGCGCAGGCACATTTTCCCTTTCCTATTCCTCCTAACCCAGAGTCTTTTCAGAGGCACTGCCCAGTAAAGGCATAAAAGGAAAGGAACTTGGGCTACACTGACGTGATACTACGTCATGTCCAAAACCTTCCTCTGTGAATCAATGCTCTGGTCACTGAGCTCACGTCCAAGCACGTGTCCCCTTCACTCTCTCTGGCACCCACTGCCGTGTGTAACAATTCCAGGCTTGGCTTGCTGTCTGCCAGCAGGGGAGGCAAGATTCATACATTCAGGGTAAGTGTGAGCGCAGGCTGCAGGGGGGTTCCTGGAGCAATGTGAGGGCCCTTTGGCAGCACATCTGTCTCCTGCTCCCCGAAGAAGAATGTTACCTTGTGTTCAGATGCCAGGGAGGCCTTCTGGGGGCAAGTGGGATGAGGGGGAGCCCTGTGCATAAGAAAAGCAGAAGCTGGCCCAGGAAAGGGCAGCAGGATGGCAAAGGTGCAGCGCAGGACCTGCATCCTCATTCACTGCCTTTTTCTCTCCTGTTTACTCATCCATTCACCCATTTCCTAGCCCCTGCTCTGTGCCAGGCAGAGGCCAGGTAATGAACAAATATTGCAAGTTGGAAAAGCATTAGCTGGAGCAGGACTGGGAGTCACGCAGCATGGGGCAGGCAGGGCCCGAAGGCAGGGGAACCCTATGGTGTAGGGGAGTCAGTGTGAAAACGCATCACAGGACGGTGGGGAACAGCAAGAAGTGCTCCTGGCCTGGATTTCCAGGTGTGGAAAGGAGTCTCGAAGTCCTGCACAGCGGGAGTGTGGGAATCCAGGGTGAGGCAGGAGGGGGGTGGGGACAGAAGGGTGGGAGGACGGGGGAGTAGGGTGTGGCTGAAGGCCTGGTAGAGGTCACACAGGGCCCCTGGCCACAGCAAGGATTTGAGACTTCACGTGAAGCAGTCGAAGCAAGAGATGCTGCTGACTGGAATTAGGGCGCAGTCAGTGGGGGCCGTGAGTGCTGGTGCAGTGTTCAGGACGGGGACCTCCTGGAGGGAAGCGAAGGAGAAGGAGACTTGAAGCCTCGGCCAGGACTTTGTCTAAGCGGCCAGGACTTTGTCTAAGCGATGGGTCAGGTTGGCCTCCCGTTGACAGAGGTTGTGGGTGCAGGAGGGGCAGACCTGGGGGCCAGTGAGAGTGATGGCGCTTCACAAACGTGAGTTTGAGTGGCCTGTGAGAGCCCTGTGTGGATGCTGAGGATCTCGCCTGACCCTAGGTAAGACGTTCTTTCCCCTCTGCATTTCCTTTCCTGGGTTCTGTTCTCTTTAACCAGCTATCCGGGGTTTTTTGGTCTCACTAGCCCTTCCGTAGCGCTGGAATGGTGAGAGGAGAGAGCGCTTGCAGAGATGTCTGCTCCCACAAAAGCTCGGTTCCCCACGTCTGGAGGGGGCTTTGGGAGGCTGGAACAACAGAAATCACTGTTTTCATCACTTTAGTTTTATTTAACCAAACTAGTGTTTTCTGCCTGCCTATGCCGGGCCCAGTGTGCACACCAGGAGCCATCCCCGCGGTGAATGTGATCCCTGAGGGAACAGAAGTGAAAACAAAATTTGACTGTTGAGATTTGGATCTAAAATGCTCCCAGAAGCCTCCAGTGTCCAGCGTTGGAACTTTGGGAAGTGGAGTGGATCACAGAGGCATTCTACTGGTCAGGGGATCGCTCCACTGTCTTCCTGGAGACTGTACTGTGAGTTGGGGCCTGCTCGAAAGAGGTGGGTCATGAGATGTGTCCTGGAAGGAAGGGTGCGCTCTCTGGCTCCTTACTTCTCTCTCTGCTGCCTGCTTGTCTTGGGTCAGCAGCTCTCCTCTGCCAGGACCGTCCACCAGGATCTTTCAGCCTCGAAGCCAGCCAACCATGGACTGCATCCCCTGACCCACAAGCCAAATGAATCTTCTCCTTTCAGTTGTGAGTGTCAGATATTTTGTGCCACTGATGGGACAGCTAATACAGATACTTGTCAGAGGGCTGTATGAGGTGCCCTGGGAGAAGAAGCAAGAGACTTTCAGAAGAGGAAACTGAAGTTCAGAGAAGTTAAGTGACTCTCCAAAGTTGTCACAGTGTTTAGGAGCAGAGGCAGGGCTGGAACCCAGGTGAGGCCCACACTGGCACCTCTGCTAGCATTGTGCCAGGCCTCCCATGGTATGCATCTTTCCATACATGACATTCCAGACAGGCAGGAGAGTGGTAGCCGAGAAGTCTGCCTCAAGTCAGACAGGTCTGGGTTTGAAGCCTGATTCTGGCTTTTATTATCTTGGGCAAATTATCAACTCCCCTCAGCTCTAGTTTCTTTATTTCCAAAGAGAACAATAGTTCCCCTAGAGCTGATGTGACCTCCAGTGTCTGCGTGGGCCCAGGCCTGGGTGCAGAGGTGCCCACAAACCTAGGCTTCCTCTCCACCTCTCCCACCAGCCCTGCCACCCTCTGCTCGAAGGCCCATTATGTGTGGACTCTGCTTTCCCTTTGGAAACAGTGTCTGAGTGGGGCTCCCTGTGTGACTGATCTGTTGAGGGAAGGCAACCGGGAGAAATGCAGGGAGGTGAGGGAGGCTGGAGACAGCACCCGGAAGAGCCCAGCAGAGGCGCGATCTGAGCAGGGAGGACTCCAGCTCCTGCTGAAGAGAAGGAGCCATGCGTTCGAGCCACAAATGGTGCTTCCCTGAGACTGCTCCTCACTGGCCGCGGGGGAACCTCTGCAGGGGGTGCACTGGGAGCCCGGAGCATCCGGTGCTCCCCGAAGCTGCGGCGGGCCCACTTGCCTGGTCTCCCAGGGTACCTTGGGCGAGGCCCCAATTCTTTGGTGCTGGCGTTTCTTTAACACTCTCTAATCACTTCTTTTTAATGGCGGGAGGACAAGCTTGAGGCAAAGGAATCTGGCCCTGATCGTGTGCACACAAGCAGTATTTTGCTTGCCTGATTTTTATGGCAAAAGACACTGCATTTCCACTTGGTAGTAATATGAACATTAGTTATTTTATTTTGAGGCAGTGTCTTGGTATATAGTTCAGAATGACCTTGAACTTTCAATCCGCCTCCCTCAGTCTCCCAAGTGCTAGGATCATAGGCATGTACCAATGTGGACATTTATTTTTACACAATTATATTTATATTAAAAACTGAGAACGCCGGAGTTTGAGGGATACTGTGTTTGGAGGAGTGGGAAAGGTCTAAGCCCCGGGTTGGAGCAGGGCCCTTGTCTTTCACTCCAGCGGTCCAGGCTGACTCATGGCATCAGTGGAGAGAGCTCTGCATGAAGAGGCCCTGCGGTGCCGTGCGGCCTCAGGAAATCACTCCTGTGCTGGGTTCCAGCAGCCCACATAGCAAAGGGAACATCTGGACCCCGGGGAGTCAGGACTGCCTTGGTAGCAAATGTTAGAAAGCTTGTCCATGAAAGGGAGCTTACTGGTTCTTATAACTGTGAAGTCCAGGGGTAGGATAGCTTTTAATTTCTCCATATAACCTTCATTCTCAGCTGGCTTTTCCAGCAGGTGCTCTCAGAAGCTGTGGGCTTACATTAGCATTTTAGCTCACCCAGCAGAAAAGGACATTTTCCTAGAAGTTTTGACTGAATTTCCAGAATTGGGTCTGGTAGGCTGCAGATAGATGGAAGATTCTCATTGGCCTGACTTTGGTCATGTGCCCAGAGATGGGTAGATGGTTCTGATTGGCCATGTGTTGGTCAATTGCCCGCAGGTGGATGGAAGGTTCTGATTGGCCATGCCTTGGTCACTTACCCACAGGTAGATGGAAAGCTTTGATTGTCTAGCCCTTGGACATGTGCCCACAAACGGCCAGGGTATGTGAGGGGTGATGGATGGCAAAGGAGACAGGGTTGGCCCCTCCAACCCTGTGGAATCTGTTGGGGTATATCTTAGTCACTTTTCTCATTGCTGAGACAAAATACTCGATTTTAAAACTTAGGGAGGTAAGGTTTATTTGGCTTATAGTTTGTAGATGTTTTAGTCCTTAATTAGTTGGCTCCAAGGCAGGGTGGCCTGGCAGAGGGGCATCTCAGAGGAGACAGTTCATGGGGGCAGAAGACAGCAAAAGCAAGCAAGGGGGAGAAGAGACAAACCTCTTTCTGTCCCTTACGTAGTATCGGGTCTACGGGATTAGGGCAGTGCCAACCCATTGGATGCACTGATCCAGAAATTATCCCAGTGCTCTATATCCTAGCACTGAATCAGGAATCAGTCACGAGCTCTGGATCCAGCTGCTTCCCCAAAAGTCCCATTTAAAAGTGCATGAGACTTTGGGGGGACGCCTAGACACAAACCATAGCAGGGCGGGAGGAGGTGAGACTTCTCAGTGGAGAGCGGCTGTTCCGCTATTGGAGGAAGGGACCGTGCTGAAGCTGGAGGGGTCCTGCCCAGCAGAACGCTTCAGGGCTGTTTCTAGTTGTGCCCCATGACCGCATCCTGTGCCGACTCCAGGTGTCTGGAGAAGCCCTGCCTGCTTCCGCTAGCTCTCTGCTCCAGCTGCACTGCCCCCCCCCCCAACCCAGCCCGTGTTCAGGGCCTCCGCTGCTCCCTGTTTCTCCATCCACTTACCTGGAGGAACCCATTGCACATCTGCCTGCCTAGAATCTGCCTGAAAATGAACCCTTCGCTTGGCATTGAGCATCAGGGCTCCTCTGAGCCTGCCTCTCCTCTCACCAGGTGGGCATCGGGGCCCACAGAGCCCAGTGTCTTCCTCTTTAGAGAGGGGGTCTCAGCACAGCACCACCTGTGCTGTGGTGAGGGTTATGTGGGGCCATGGGGAGAGTGGTTCACAGCTCTTGCCTGCTGTTAAAGTCACAGGACAAGGAGCGTGTTGCAAGTTCCCTCTCACGTGCTGCTCAGCTCCAGTGCCTATTCCTCTTCGTGTCTCACTCCCTTGGCATCTTGGCGGCCTCTCCTGCCCTATGCATGTCATTTCTTCCGCCCACACTGTCCTTCTCTCTGCCTGTGGTGCTTTCCCCCTCTATGTTCCCTAATGCTGGCTCCTGGGTTTTCCTGGGAACTGAGGATTTTCCCGTTTCCGAGTAACCCCAGCGCTCCAGGGCACTTCATCATAGCACCCATGGCTGTGTATTTCTGAGGTTGTCGGGGACTGGCCTCTCATCACAGGCATGTCCTCCTGGGAACAGTCACATGTGCTGCTCCTTTTGCTGCTCTGTGTCCTCTGCACATAGTAGAATGCTTGTGAAGGAATGAATGAGTGGCCAGTGGTGCACGCTGATCTGCTTGGAAGCATGGACCTCGTCTCAGGATTCTGTATTTCCCCCATGCCTGGTCCCCAGAGCGGGTCACTCGGTTCTTCTAGCAGAGCAGAAGTGGTGCATGCATGAGGGAAGAAGAGGGGTGAGGGACAAGGATGATGGGATCGAGGTCTGAGGCTTGGCTCCAAAGCCCTGCACAGAAGACCACGGCAGGGCAGTGCCCTGGCCAACCCTTGTCTCGGTCCTGTGGAAAGGAAAAGACCCCCACCCAGCCCAGAGAGAGCGTTGGAATGCCGGAACGATTTAGGCAGCATTTCAGGTCTTATCTGGTAATAATAAAAATGAAATTACATTAAAAATGCAACCCTGTGTGGGCTGCAGGACAGGTTAATGATCCTCGTGGAGTCAGATGTGGGTCCCTTTAATTGAAGTCCTTAATGAAGCGGTAATAACACCTTGGGTCTGTTTGTGGCTTCTTTCTTCTGAGGAGCTCAAAGCACTTTCTCCTCTTATCTCATCTCTCTCCCCGCCTTCCCAGGGAAGTGGTCTTGTCACTCCTACTTCTCAGGGGCCAGTGTGCTGTGACTCACTGCAGCTCTGGAGTGTACCCCGTTGTCCCCCGGCCTGGGTGGGGCCCACCTGCCTCCCTCCTCCCTGAGTTCAGCCTGGAGCACCCCCACTTCCTGGGTGACCAGGAAGGCCTGGCCATGAAGGGCACTCCGAGCAGCAGGTGACTGGAGCCGAGGCCAGCGGAGCGAGCAGAGCACCCAGGGGAGAGGAAGGAGGATGTTGCTGAGGAGTTGACCCTAGACCTGGAGCAGCCTGCCCCTGGGACCAAGCAAAGCACACGGTGTCCAGATGTACTCCTTGGCCCTTCCCTGGGAAGCCTCACGGGGCTTGCGCTGCCCTTCGGGCCCTGCCTCCTCCTCCTCTGGCAGCCCTGGGTTGGGACAGAGGGCCCCCAGTGTCAGCTCCCAGACAAGATGTGAGTCTCTGCCATGGCATGTCCCTGGAGTGTGCCAGCCTGCACGGGACCTCTCACCCGGGAGGGTGGGCAGAGAGGGGCAGAGGGAAGGCTCTGAAGCCACAAAGCCCGGGGTTCCAACCCAGTTTGCCTGCACAGCTGTGGGGCGCAGGAAACCCCGTGCTCTCTGAGCACACCCTCCTTCACTTCCTCCTCCCAGAGCGGAGTGGAGAGGGCTCCCTGGCCCTGTGCTGAGGGGAGGTTAGCCGTGGTGACACTACTTGGCACCTAGTAGGTATGGGCATTTATTTCCTGAGGCTAATTTTAGATTTGGTGGTTTTTAGCTCTGACTGCACATGGGCACCACCCTTCTCAGGAACAGACGAGTTTGGAACAACCCTGGGAAATTCTGACCCAGGGCAGGGGGTGGGGTGTGGCCGTGGCACCTGCCTGGCACAGAGCTCTCTGACTATGCTGATGTCAGGGTGGCTTAGTGTTTCTCAAATCAGGTTCATGATTGAATAAAATAGTCTGTGAACCACAGGTTCTCCTGGTTTCTGGGCTCCAGGGAAGCGAAAGAGAAGGTTCCTGGATGTGATGTCCAGTGGCCTCTTCTGAAGGAGATGCTGGGATCCACGCTGCTTCCAGGTCACTCAGGATACAGATGGCATGGAGGAGAGTCACCCAGGGCTGGCTTTTTGACCTGAGTGTGCAGTCTCCTCTGGCCTTTGTCTTGCTGCATCTGGGGGTGGATCTGAAGTACAGGTCCTCAGTGCCCCTTCTGTGTCTTCACACTTGGAACCCAGAGGGCTCCTTGGACTCCGAGAGCATCAAATCAATTGGGGTCCCAAGGTTTTCCTTTGTCTTTACGAGAAGCTTATGAAAAATTAGAGATGGATGTGGCCCTGAAGCAAGGCCAGCAGATCGCTGTAGCTGCTGGTTTCAAACAGGAGCCTAAAGAGAATTCCTTCTGTGGTCTGTTGGCCATTTCAGAACTTTGGAAATGTAATGGTCAATTTTTCAGAAAGAAATAGCAGGTGAATGTGGCAGACTTTTGGCGGCCTGAAGGAGAGAGACCCTGGCACCTTGGGACCTGCACCATGCGGTTGACTCGGGGTGCCGGGAGAACAAGGAACTCTTTCCCTCTCTGGTGGGCGGCTGTGAGCCTGCTGGTGCACGGGTTGAGAATTAAACATCTCATGTCATCCTGTCCCCTGTCGCACCCCCCCCCACCTTAGCAAGTGGGAGCCAGTGAACTACACATCTTGTGAAAAGATTGGCTATGGTATTTAGTATGAGCTCCCCGTATGCAAAGATATGGACAACCATTTGGAAAAAAACAAGAGACAATATGACAGATAGTGAAGATCTCTGGTTGTATAGCTTTGAAATTTTTGCTTTCTTATGTCCCATTCTGTTCTGTTTTGTTGTGTTTAATTTTACCCCCTTTAAAATAAAATTTAAAAAAAGAAAAACTAGAGACGGAACAAAAGTTCATAATTATTTATAGCCATGGCTGGCCTCTGAGACCCCCTCTGGCTGGGTGTCAGCCAGCTCTTCTTCTGGAATTGGGGCCTAGAAGTCTCCATTTGCTCAAGGGGAGACTCCAGAAAACGACCGGGGTCAGCAATGTGGATGGAGCTCAGAGTGTGGGCCCTGGGTGCAGCCCAGCCTGCCAGGGCCTTGCAGTGGGACCTGAGGGCTAAGGAACCCGCCCAGGCCTCGCTGGCTGTGAGCCATGAGCTGGCAACGAGAAGTTTTTCTTTAAGGCTTATGATTCAAAAGTGAATGTGGAGAAAGCGCTGTGACCCAGGCTTGGGAGCAGTAAATGGTCCACGATGGATCTGAACAGACCCGTGTGCGTAGTGCCAGCCAGGAGCTAGGGTGCTGCAGGTGCTGAGCCCTGGTATGGGGCTGAGGGGGACACTAGGGTCACCACCTGGGAGTCACAGCGGCGAGAAGAGGGGAATGGGACTGGATCCGGTGTGAGGGGTTCCTCATGCACTGTTCGCTTGATTTTCACACATCTTTAAGGAGACTTTGCCGTGTCAGGAACCAGCGTCCATGATGACCACCATTATCCAACAAACGAGGCAATCGAGGTGCACAGAGGCGAAGGCCTCTAAAGTCACACAGCACTCTGGTGGCACCAGAAGTGGGATCCATATCCCGCTGCTTCTATCTGTCACCCACCATGGTGCACGGTGAGACAGTCCAAGAAGCCTCTGGGTTTATTCCAGTTCTCTCTGTGGTGGTTCTCCTGGGACCGGGCCCCTCACAGTGTGGGGAAGACAGGGTGTCAGCATGTGGTGGGGTCAGGGACACCAAGGTGCCAGCTCCTATCCTCACAGGTGGGAGAGGGAGAAGGGCGGGGTGCTGTCTGTGTAAGCAGCGCCTGTGCAGACAGCCCTGAGCATGTGATCATTATTTCAACGACCCAGGGACGGACAGGTCTTGAGGTCTCAAAAGGCAGAGGTTTCCAGACCTGCCGTTACTCAGGGCAAACCAAAGGCAAGATGATGTGAGGGCAAGCTCCTCTTGGGTCCAGAAAACAAGAAAGCCACCTTGTTTTCCATGTACCATGAATGACTCACTTTCCAAGAAGGCCAGCCAAGCCCTGGCTGGCTTGAGAACCAGGCCAGGGCTGAGTAGAGCAAGGAGGGTGTGGAGCTGGGGGCCAGAGCATTGCTCCCTGCCCCTTTCCCCCAGGACACACACAATTCAGGGCATCAGCCTGAGCATGGGTCCACTACCCTTGCCCACCTTCCTCACCAACAAGAGCCTCATGCTACATGGTCACTACTGAGGACCGAGGTTGTATGGGGAAGGATTGTTGTACCTATAACCAGGAGTGGTGTGTGTGCGTGCATGCATGTGTGTGTGCGTGTGTGTGTGTGAAAAGGCCATGGAAACTGTGACACAATCTGAGGTGTAGAGAAAGCTTTTCATTCCCCGGCCCCCTCTTTCCTGCCTGCTGTAGACGGGTCTCAGAGTGAGAGGTTTGTGTTTGATCTCACCACATGCTCTCACATCCTCTGCCCTAGGACCTCGCTGTCACGGAGTAGTCTCAGGCAGCTCATTCTATCTTGAGTGAGTCTTCATTTTCTCATCTGCATGACGGGGATAGTGACGCCTGTCCCTCAGGCTTGTGAATTGTCAGGAGATGAAGCAGGAGTGTGTAAGAGGGCCTGTTGTGCCATCGGGGCCCTGGGTTAAGCCACAGCTCTGCGGTCCATCACTGACCCTCCAGGCAGACACTAGTTGTCCTCAGCTTTAGGACAACCATCCATGAAACACAGCTACAAGCATTGTAGGAATCAAGTGAAAGAACACCCCCAGCACGTATCGGAGAGACAGCGTTCATTGTCCCTGCTTTCCTGGCACATCCCCGCACGACTTTGCCGAGAAAGAGATTTGTGTCTGAAGATGCTGACTTATTCTGGAGACAGATTCTTCCTAGGTTCCCAGTTTACAGGCCAGCGCCGAAAGTGTGTGGCCTTGAGTGGGCTGCTGAGACTGCTGAACCGACGGAGCGCCGCTGAGCAGTGCTTCAATCTCCACCTTGCTCTGCAAGTGTCAGCTTCGTGGCCAGCTATGCATAGCTCTCTTTTCTGCTGCTGAGGCTGCGCCAGCTGGCACCATGGCTGGGGTGGGGAGCTGACACACACTGCAGTGACAGGCCTTGGTGGCGAAGGCCCAGGGAGGTTGGGCAGTAGCAAATGGGCACCCAGAAATAGGATAGGTGCCATCTCACACCAGAGTTGCCTTCAGCTTTGGCCAAGCCCAGGACAGGTGTGAGAGAGGGAGGTCAGCAACTGTGAAGCACAAGAAATGAGGCTCCTATATTTTGTCATACTATGGACACAGACAGGGACAGTGGCAAGGCACCTGACTGTCCTTTAGTGGAAACCATAGCTGAATAGCAGCTGGACAGATGCTGCTCCTTCTGTGCGGCAGCAAGAGTGGCAGGAGCCCCCGGGCCTGTTCCTGGCCAACTCAGACAGGCTGTGCTTCTTTCTCAAGAACTCAGAGTGTGTGGGGGTGACTCTAAGCCCTGTGTGCTTTCCATGACACTGCATACACCCTGCCAGGGTCCCCTGTCCAGGGAGTCCCTCTGCCACTTCAGGAGGGCAACTCACTGGATGCTCAGGGAACACAGCATCCATCCATCCATCCACACATCCATTCATCTGTCTATCTGCCTATCCATCCATCCATCCATCCATCCATCCATCCATCCATCCACCAATCCACCAATCCATCCATCCATCTATCTATTTATCCACTCATCCATCTACCCATCCACCCACTCATCTACCCACTCATCCATCCATCCATCCATCCATCCATCCATTTATCCACTCATCCATCTACCCATCCACC
>PVJX010001654.1:0-34540 GCA_004027295.1 Dolichotis patagonum
CTACTTTACATGCTTTAACTTTGTAATTTGAGCAGCTATTTCCAAGAAGTCAGTATGTAATTAGTCAAGTAATAATTTCCTAGGTTTTATTGTTGTACTTTTCCTTTTTTCCTTGGAATGCTGTATGGTTGCTACCCTTTATTCTGTTTTATTTTGTTTTGTTTTTTCCTCTTTAAATAAAATTATAAAAAAAAAAAACAAATACATTTGTAACACTTATGACCATTACTGGTCATAAAAGTCGTGGAGAAAAAAGATGTGCAAGTAGACAGTGGTACTTTTTCTCACCATGCTTACTATCTCAAATGACCAAAAGCAAAACTTGCAAATAATTAATATAAATATATGAAATGATTTGGAACACAGAGCCTTTTTCCACATAGAGCTAAGGCCAGACATAGAGTTGAGAAACAGATCACTTTTGTGCAGATTGTATGGTAAGATTGCACAATTTTCTCAATAAAATTAAATCCTACCACCTGCTTACTTGGTTTCCCATGCTTGTAGACTTCTAATTGTCAGTGTAGAATACTTGTTCCCTTGGAAGAGTTCTACCCCGTCACTGACCCTTTAGTCTTGCCAGTCAATGCACCGGGTCCTAACCAGACCATTAACATCACCTCAGAACTACCTATAAGCATTGACTCTCAGACCCAAATCCAGAGCCACTCTATCTGAATCTTCATCTTTAACAAATGATTCAATTGCACATTAAAGTTTGAAAATCAGTGATTTAGGGTCTAATACTTAGACTGGCTATTATTAGATTGCTAGGATGAGACAGAATACAAAGGCTCACAGTCACCAGGAATCTCATCTAAGTGACAAGATGGTCCACAAAGCAGTGGGGCCCAAACTTGATAGACTGAAGCACTTCATAGTTAACTCATTAAAAATTATATTTATTTACTTTTATATCTCGCATCTTTATTAAAGAGATTTAAATGACCAATAAAATAATACTTAAAAGATAATAATAGCTCAAAAACAAAGATAATGATTCCATTGGAAATAAAGGTGAGGGAAAACTTGTGGTATGATTTAGGATCTATGGTTTTCTTTTCAATAGTAAGATTGTTGAGGAAAATGCCCATTATACTGGTAATACCACCTGTATAAATTTCCTGTGAGACTAACTTCCAAATTGTAGTGCCAGAAAAATCTCTAATTTGAAGAATAGTTTTTCTTCTTTATTTTATGATAATGAAACTTATATAAATTGCATATTTCTCTCTTTCCTTGCCTGCCAGGAAGCACAGGGAAAAACTTTATGGCCATAATAGAAACAGTATTAACCCCCCAAACTGGAATATACTTCTGATCTACATTTTAATCAAGTTTGATTCCTTTTTGTAAAAGACTTTTTAGAATGAATAATCACCTTGTAGTCAGCTGACACTTTTTATATTCATTTTAAGTAATGTTGAAAAGAATGAGCAATACTTTCCTGCACAATTAAGAAAAATGGTTTGCTCGTCTCCTCTTAACAAAACTGATTCAGCTGGTCTGTGCATGTGAGGAATAACCAGGCAAAGGTGAATTGTAATGGTGAGTAAATGGTTAAGGGATAATACAGTGATACCAAAAGGTAAATTAGAAGGAAAGAGAGGAGTGGTCGTGAAGTTGAGCAAGTCCAGAGGAAATTTCTGTATGTCACTGTGTACAATGTTCCATTTGACCTAGTCTCTGTCAACTTACATATTGTGTGGCGATCCAACCAAAAGAAGAGATAGCTGAGTCTCCCATTTTGTGGTAGAAAAGAACGTGTGCACTGAGGTTTTACTTTTTCAAACTGTTTCTTCTTCAAAAAGATGTGTCTATGTATCAGGGACCCAGCCAAGAGTCCCGATTGTCAGTCTCAAGAATGTCGTGCGAAAAATAAAAAACAGAGACAAGTATCGTACTCCAACAGTGACTGGGAAGTCAATGTCTCTGGGTCTGACTTCCTCTCCCCAAACAGCCACTATTTATTTAATCTATACAGTGATAGGTGGGGCTAGTAAAGGGTTACAATTCATCCAAAGACTCCTACACCAGAGTGTATCTATAATCTTACGTTTGAAGTATCTTGACCCAGGTATAATTCTGTGATGATTTAAGAAGACGTAGATGATCTTATGCTTGGAAGAGTCAATGGGAAATCCCAGATGGGTGGTATCAACAATACCAATCCTTCCTTTCAGCCCACAGGGAAACGCGCAAAACCAGTTACTGTGAATTTGTGGTCCCCAGCATTTATGGAAATGGTCATAGGAGGCCATGAGGGATGAAGTTAGTCTACTTAGTGGTGGATTTTCACTATGTCAGGATATAATACAGTGCCACTAAAATTTGCCTTTGGGTGTCAGTTAAATCCAGAGACCCTGAGTGCCATCATATTTAACTATTTTTGTGCATTTTCTGTCTGGTTGAGTAAAATATTTGTGTTAGAGTTTGGTTTGGTGAGAGGATAAAGCCTGAGAAAGTAGGAAGGCTTTAGAAGAAAAAGAGAAAGATAAAGGAAGGGTTGTTAGAAGACAGGTGAATGAAAATAAACTACAGTTTCCTCATGAGTCTTCTCTGTCCCTCTATCCCAGGAATGATTAGTAATTTTTATTTATTGGTTTGTTGGTTCTAGAATGTTTTTCACAAAGAGTTCCAAGAGCCTCAATACAAACCCACAATTCATATGCTCATTTATTTTCTTGCTTAGTTCTGTGAGTTAAGGTCCTAGAGTCAGCCCTAATTGTAGATTTTTTTGTCTTGTAGCCAAGTGTGTTAAACATTAATGTAATTCAAACTTTATCTTTAAGAAAATCTTTGAATAATTGACTTTTGTTTTCCAAAGTGTTTGCCCTTAAGAATATTGAATTAAAACTATAGCATATATCAAAATTTTATGACTTTAAGGTCAAATGAATGATCTGTAAAAGAGATATGTGACCTTTTTCTATTTAATTTCATGTGAATAATTTTTAGTATGTATATATTAAATTTCTGATTGATTTGGCTTGATTCTTTCCATGATTATATTGTTATGGTTTTTTTTTAAACCGGAAAATTTTAATTGAATTTGGCAGCCTGTCATTAATGTTCCATCTATAACATTTTTTCCATGTTTTGTTATATTTGGTTTTTTTGAAAATTGTAAATAAAACTAGAGGTCAAGTCTTTATTGAAGTCTCATCAGTATTACTACTTCCACTGTTGAATAGCACTTATTTTGTAATTGCTGGTTGTTAGCGTGTAACATTTTACAATTTCCATTAATTTTTGTGGTACTTACAACCCACTCTCTCTCATTGTATTTTTTAAATGATTAAATAAAGTAAGATGATCTTTATTTTTTATTGGACTAGAGTTTCTTTGTTTGGGCTGTGTACTAGAAATACCTGGGGAACTTTTAAAAACCCAACTATTCATGTCACACCCATATTAATTAAGTCAGAATTTCTGCTGTTTGCGTCCAGGTATTGGGATTTCAGAAAACTCCCAGCTGAGTCTAACGAACAGGTGGATTTGAGACCGCTGGACAAATAAGCTCATTGTTTGGAGCCACTCCTCTTGGCCTCAGTAGATTTTGCAGATTCCCTGCCTCAGGCTTCATGCCGGTTTGTTGTGCTCCCATCCTGTTTCCTAAATCAATTTTAAGCCAGTAACAGCTTGATACAGTGGAGAAGATGTGTAAGTAGTTGCAGCAAGTTTTGCATAACAAAGTTATTGAATTATTACAATATGCTGAATTACAAACTTTGGTTCTTTCATAGACATAATCGGTTGTATCTGAAGTTCTTATGCTGATTATGAAATGCCCAAATAAGCATTGCATTGAACTAACCACTCAAATTGGCTCTGCCAGTTCCTTAAAAATCATGTATGTGAATCAGAGCAGGTATCTAGTCAAAAAAGTTATATTTAAAAAAAGTACCTCGGTTCATAAACATTTTTGCTTTCAAACAATTTGGTTTATAAAAAGAAATGTTTGGCAAAATTTTGTTTGTTTCTTCTTCTTCTTCTTCTCCTCCTCCTCCTTCTTCTTTTTTTTGTACCAGGAATTGAACCCAGGGCCTTGTGCTTGTGAGGCAAGTGATGAATCACTGAGCTACATCCCAGGCCTCTACATGTGGTGACACACATAACTGCAGCATACATTCACAATCTTTCTCACACAAACACAAATGTGGCCATCTTTTCCAAAATTGCAGAACAAATTAATTTTGTGAACTGAGGCAGCACTGTACTGCCCGTGTGTGTGTGTGTGTGTGTGTGTGTGTGTGTGTGTTTGTGTTATGCAGCGGGGATCAAAATATACAATGAATGTTTCAATGAAAACTTTATTACAGTAAAAGATATATTTCCAATTAAGTCCCCTCAAAACACATTTATGTCATCATTCTTGCCACTTTCTAAAGCAGTTCTGGAAGTTTTCATTCATGAGTATCTTTATAAAATGTGGTCAAATTATGGTGAATGTTCTTGCCGAGCGCTAATGCACACAAAGGCAGGGTCCTAAAAATACAGTGGAGAGTTCTCACCCATCTTATTCACTGGATCTGGAACTGTGTAACTTTTGGCTTTTCAGTCAAAATGCCTGTGAAAGGTAAATGTGTTGAACCCATTCATGACATTGGGGCAGCCACAAATTGCAACTAAAGGTACAAAAGAAGATTTGCAGAACAGCCTTAGAAAGTAGGACGGATAATGGGATAAGTGTGTTGGAAGCATGGGAGAGTATTTTAAGGGAATCAGTGGCAATGGATCTTTTACTTTAATCAGCTTTTTAATATTTAAATATTCACCATGTTTTTTCTGCACATCTTATCTTGCTTTTAGTCAAGAATTAGCTAGTCCAGGTTAGTGTTAAGAGCTCTTAGATGGGAGGCAGGAAGCTGAACTTTCTTCCTTGCTTTGTCTCTGCTTCTGCCTGAAAATTCTGTCATTTTTATTGTGCAGACAGTTAAAAATGTGAAATCAGGTAAGATTGATTTTTCTTCTCTCTACCGCCCACATTTTTTTAAGTGCAGAATCTTGGGATAAATATCCTTAAGTAAGAAAGTTTAAGTGCCTGCTCTGACAGTTGCAAATAATTTTATACAACAGTCAGACAGACAAATTGTGCTGATTGTCTGTATTTCTTTTAAAAAAAAATGGAGAGAGAGAGCAAGAGAGAAAGTCTGGCCTGGAGACTAGAGTAAATCACAAAAGTGATCTCAAGTGAACAGAGATGGATTTCTGGAATACGGTGTGCAATGAAACCACTGACCTCTTATACACGGGTTCATGTCTTTTTCTACAGAAACAGATGGGTAATAGCATAATGCCGAAATCATGCTCTACATAATATGGACCTTGTGATTGCAGACCTGATTGCTTGCCATATGGTTGCTGAAGGGTTGAAGAGAAAATGGGATGATATGCAAACCCTTAAAAGCAACATTTTTATTGAATGGCCATTACATTAAAACCCAAACTCTGCAAATGAAGGCAAGAACTGTGGTGAATAATGATGAAATAACAAAGCAATACAAGCAGCAGCAGCACTGTATGTATTTTGTTTTGGATATGCCAACTAAGGGCAGACTTATTTTTGTCACTTTGCCTAGCATTATTATAAGCACTAGGAGTAAGTTGGTGGGACATAAATGCCTTCAGGGCAAAAATGCTGTGTATGTAGGGCGTTGCTGCCTGCGCTAGGTCAGAAGAAAATAATCACTTGTCCCAGAGGAACTGAATTTGACTCCAAAGCTACCTGCAGTATGTGGCTAACCTCTGTGAAGCTCAACAGACCAGCAAGGAGGTAGTAGTTAAAAACGGTCCGAGAGTCTAGTGTGATGATGCAAAATGAAGAACCGTGTTTACACTTTGCCTTTGCATTTCCTCACGCAGCTTTTCCGGCTGCCTCTCTGTTGGCAAACAGGTATATGGGGTAAGGGGAATCCATTCCCAGAGCGCTTTACAGTTTAGTTCGGCAGCTGTGATCTGTTCTGCTTGGAGTTTTGTTTTTAGTGTGTTACCGGGAATAGTGTTTTTTTCTTTAAAGATTTTTGTATTAGCTTGCTTCCAATTTGCATATACTTCATTTCCTGTGTCCTTAATGAATGTCTTTCAATCATGCAAAATCATAAGAGTTTGTGCTCTCAGAAATGGAATTCAAATACATTAAACTAAACCTACTCAGAGTGTGTGGTGGGTAATGAGGGGTGAGGTAAAAACTCAGTCCTTTAGTGAGGAGTCTGAAGCATCTAAATTTATTTTACCATGTAAAAGATACTGATCGGGACCAATATTCCAAATTAGTTTATATAGCCATGCTAATACATCTATGTGAATTTGGGAAATTTATATCCCCTAGTGCCTACCTATGAAGGTTCATTGATGTGTTTTTTAAAAAGCCCACAAATGGCACCTTACTATGAATTAACTTTTTTATTAAATGCTATATATATATATATAACACTTAATATATATGTATTAATTCCTAAGGGTTAACAAATGTGAATTATATATTATATGTATAATATATATTAATTCCTAAGGATTAACAAATGTGAATGTATGAATGGTGGCTAGTCTGCAATTTGTTTTTATTTTTGCCATGTTTTATTTTGTCTCAGTAAGTCCACTGCTTTAATTTCATATTTCCAGAAGCAAAGAGGTCCCTGAAAGCTTTTAATACAGACCAAATTCAACTTGGCAAGGATTTTGGGTCTTTTATGAACATTGCATTTGCCCAGTACTTACAATTGGTTTATTTGGAGGAAGAGACTGACTTTGGCTTGAGAGCTGAGGAGTTTTTACCTTGCTTCTTACCCCTAATTAAGTTATTGAGTTATTTTTTTAAGTGGGAACTGCCATGCCCACCTTCAAGTTAAGAAAGTAGTAACTTAGTTTAAAGATTCTCAAACTGGATGTGTTGCTGGTTTAAACATAAGTTGATGCAACCCATTTACAGAGTTTCTGATTCAGTGGATCTCAGTGGGGTCATAGTCTGCTAATGTCACGGTTAATGTTGACACTGATAATCTCTAAAATCACACTTTGAGAAACACTGATGCTTTTAGTGTCTAGTTGTCAAGTACTACTGGTTTGGGCATGGAAACATGCTTGGGAGCCTTTATCTGAGCACTTCTAAAATAACGGCTTGATTACCTTAGACAGTTAATGAAATACATGGAAGTAGAACAACACAGCTCCATCCAAAGTAGGGGTGGAAGTATAGGTGAAAGACTGTGTCCCTGATGAGGTATAATTTTCCATGTGTCACCTCTGTTAAAAGCAGTCAGTAAACTATGAATCCTGTGAAAATATGTATCACTGTGGTTTGGTAACCCAGACCCGGGCACCTTGGAAATCCCATTTGCTCTTATTGGAAGAATAAGAACTTCTATACCAGTGTTCACAGAACTCCCATCCACTTAAATGAATTCCAGAACTGTTAGGCATTTCATCGGCTTCATTGCTTTTATTACTTTCTGTGGCCTAGAGACACATGACAAGCATAGTATAGTATTTAAGACATTTTATGTGTGGTCAAAGAGGATTTTTTCTCCCAATGATGAGAAAAATTTTCTTCCTGCCTAGAAAGCTGATTTTTATACAGCTTGACTAGTGACATATCTCCTGTGTGGCAGAAATAAGTTTTGCATAACTTTTAAGCACCCAGGTTGACCTATTTAACAGACACCCAGTGCTACATAATGTATTTAGGTCAAGTATTGTGTTTGAGCTCCTCATCACTCTAGTACTGGTCTTGCTTTTTGTGAAAACTTCAGGTATATCATAGATACAAATATAGGCCAAAGGATGTTGCCTGATATCAAAAATGTAATAAATCTCTAACATAATTATAATGTCACTCATTTGTACTACTGAGTTAAAAAAGCATCCAATATTTTAATGATCTATCTACCCTCCTGATTTTACTTTAAGGAATTCACAATGCTATGGAAATTTGGCAATTATTATATCTGAGAATCTGAAAAGAATCAGTGGATTAAAATACTTTCACATGCATTTGCTCCATACTTTCCTGAAACATGAAAGAAAATGGTGGTCTTCTATCATTTTGAGGGGGATAACTTTTATTTGAGAGTTTGAATGATTAAATTTTGACGTGTGTCTCTCTCAGGATTTTTTTTTCTCACAGAAATTTCTTAAGTAGAAGCTTGAGTGTGGGCAGTGTTGTTATAGTAACACATTAGAAGATGAGCCATCAATCTTAGAATAATACCTCACTGCTTCTGAGATTCTGAGAGTTTATAATATAAAGTAAATGTGAATTTGAAATGAAATTTTAAAATTATTATAAAGAACATTTACCAATATTTATCAAATACATGTGTTCCCTCTAAGGAGAACTCTTTAATAAAATATCTTATTTTTGTCCTTAAGCTCCAGTTTTTCTTCAAGATTTCAAAACAAGTATGGTACTTGAGCCTTAAATTAACCCTTTAGAAGGGACAGGGGAAAAAAAAGAACCTTCCAATTTAATTCTTTAGCTACAGCATCAATACACTGTTATTCCCATTGTATTGCTTACAAAACTAAGATCTATACTCCAACGGTATAAATCCACAGAATACTGTAGATTAGAAATCTCTTTTGCCTCTTCCTGCAGTGATGTCTTGGCTGCTGTGTCCGGCTGTAAAATCAGTGGATCTCAACCCTCGTTGTGCATTAGAGTCACCTGGGGAGTTTCTGAAAAAAATCCCAGTGCTTGGGCCCCACCCCAGCCCATTCAGTCAGTCTCTGGGGGGGAGCCTGTGCAAAGATCTTTTTTTTTTTAAATTCCCCAGATGCTTCTAATTGTGCAGCCAGGACTGAGAATCACTGCTTTAAACTAAACAGCATCCATGTTTGTCTTCTAGTCCAGAGGAATCAGTGTTTCAGCTCTCACAGCTCTAGTCACAAAACCAAATGGAAATTACTTATATATAGGGTGGGAATGGCATTTGCGTTGTGAAATTACTGCTTGTAACCCTCTTACACAGAGAATCACACACTTTGCTGAGGCTCCAGAGGAGGAGCTCTGACTGAGGGTGACAAAGATAAGAACCAGGACCTCTTGGGCAGGCTCCCTGCTGCCTTCTGTTTCCAGCAAGAACTGGTGTGGTGGTGTAAACACACAAAGCCATTCGTGTTACTCACCCACTGTGCCCGTGTTGTCTGTAAAGAGGGCACAGGGAGAGGATGGGTATGAGAATTAAATAAAAATTATAACCCACCTGGCATATGGGAGGCATTAGAGTATGTGTTTTAAGAATGAAAAACCACACAATTCTTGCTTTAGGCCAGAAAGCGAAACAATCCCTTTGTCTGTCATGGCTTTTGTTTATATCTACACAGTGAATATATTGATGTGAACATCAGTAGGTATACCATGCATTTTAAAACCAAGTATGAGTGATCTTTAAGTTATCTGTTACCTGGATGATGTGTTCTCTGCCACCACAAATACTTATTTAAAACATGAATTCCTTCTCCTCACTTTCCCATACCTATTACTGTTTTATTTCACCATGAATATGTTAGCTCAGCATGTTAGTATATTGCACTGATTGTGGAGGAGGACCTTCTTGATAACAAGATCTATACTGAAGATGACAGAGTCCACCTTGAGGGGGTAAAGAATCCCCTATGAGATGAGTCCAAGGAGCCCACCCGATGCTCGCGTTCATCTTTTTCACTTTCAGTAACATCTATGTTGGTTCTTGTCTATCTGCCAGATGCCATACTTACTTTGTTTCTTCTTTAAAACTTTTACAATTTTAATTATTTGACAATATCATTTATCAACTTGTACTCGTAACAATTCATCACTTGCATGTTTACTTAAGTGGTTATTTATCACATTTTATTTTAAAACTACCAGTGAATTTATTGAATCATTCAGAATAAAATAAATCAAGAGAATTTTATTAACCTTATTCAATTACCAGTTTTGTATGTACATGTGTCTGACCTTCAATTTGCAATGATCTATATCTAATATTCTGGTCTGAATTCAAGACTGAACTGATATGCTTATTGTTTTTTTAAAATAAAAATATTAAGACACACTTAATTTTTTTCTTAGGCAAAGAGACAGTTTTTTTTTTTTACAATAACAAGTTTTTACTAGTGATGCTTTTGATCATTTAATTGAGATCATTTACAGTAATGTTGTCTTTTACAACCTTACAATTTGGAGAGGAGTTGCATTTAGTAAAAATAGTATATACATTGTGGCTTAGGTACATTCAGAGGCGTTTCGTAAGTAAGGCAGCTGCTTTTGTTTTTCTGTAGTTCGAGAATCTATATATTAATTATATGACATTGTTCCATTAAACGTTGCCCCCTCAAAACAAAACCTCAGGACGAAACACACTGAAGTGCCCTTGAAGAAGAAAAGAATTGGCACGGTGCTTCTTCTCCTTCATCGCTTTGTCCCATGCCCAGGGCTGCTTCTGGAGTCTTCATTTTGATTAACAGCCTTTCTCAGGGAGTGAGAGGCAGAGACTAAGACACTAAACTGCCTTTGAAGTGTGTGCTAAATGATTCACAACAGTGTGAATGAATCAATTTTTGCAAGCATTTTCATATGTAGTCTAAATATGTAGTCTACCAAATCTTCGCTGGATTACATTAAATTAAAAAACATTAAAAGTGCCTTTCTGCATGACAGCTCTCTCTGCACGCAACCACAAGTGCACAGGGCACTGTAGCTCAGCTCCCTCAGTGTTTTGGAGGAAACACTGAGTATTAATTTATCTGTATTTAAATATGTTACAACTTGCCTCTTTCGTTGTCATCCTTGCCGTTATTTTTAGAGTTCATTTTAGTGACCCAAATTTTTATATTAAACACCTACCAGATACAAGTGAAACTGAGTTTGACTCCTTCCTTTCAGTGCACAATTATGTACCATGCATGGTATGGAGGAGGATTACCTCATTCCAAAGTGAAGAAGAAATGCCTTTCTCTGAGAATTTCTTCTCCTTCTCCATCTTCTTTTCTTTCCTTCCTCCCCCCGTCCTCCTCTTCCTCCTCCTCCTCCTCCTCCTCTTCTTCTTCTTCTTCTTCTTCTTCTTCTTCTTCTTCTTTCTTCTTTCTTCTTTCTTCTTCTTTCTTCTTTCTTCTTCTCCTCCTCCTCCTCCTCTTCCTCCTCCTCCTCCTTCTTCCTCTTCTTTGGCTCCTCCTCCTCTTCCTCTTCTTCCTCCTCTTCTTTGTCTTCTTCTTCATCTTCATCATCTTCATCTTCTTCTTCTTCATCTTCTTTGTCTTCTCCTTTTCCTTCCTCTTCTTTGGCTCCTTCTTCTCCACGTCCTCTTCCTTCTTTTGGGAAAATTAGTTTACAACAAATTTGTTTATATTCAGCTAGTTGTGCACTTAGGCTAAGATTATTCATTTCTAAAAATCATCCCTGTAAATGATGGGAGTCTATTCCCAAAACTGACCTGAGAACTAAATCTGATCTCCAAATGGTATGATCTACAGTCCAGTATTTATGAAAGAGAAATTGGTAGCTATATTTGAGGGACAGTAACACTGACATCTAGAGATGTATATTATTTTGATGACTTGAGGATTATCTCCTTCTATGGGTGCATATTTCAAGATGAGCATCACTGTTTTAGAAGGAATTTGGCAATTCCTTCTGCCTAATTTAGGAACAGTTAAGTCTGTGTTACCTAAAACTATAGATCTCCAAACTTAAATTCATTACCTCCCTTCTCTTTCCCCTACTACACAAACCTGGTTTCCCCTTTCAGATTCTTCTGTCTTTTAGCATTATCTGTGTAATCTATTCTTTCCAGCAATGGAAAAATCTTCGAAAACTTTCAGTAATAATGAACAGCTGGCTGCGGCATGCAGGGCATAGGTTTGCCACCACTGATCTAGGCTATAACATAAGGGGAGTGGAAGGGAAACTGTGGAACATCTACAGAGGTAGTTCCAGGCTAGCATGTATTTGTTAGATGTCTTTTAAATCTGGTCTGCAGACGCCTGCAAGAGGGTCACCCACAGTGCTTGCTAACTCTGGAATGTCCGTTCTCTAATCTGAATCTAAGATGCACCTGGAACTGGTGTCCAGGATTCTATTATCAGGCTTGCTGGGTTTAACTTAAGTTTGAGAACACTGCTGTGGAGTTTGAGTGTTCTTTTGGGCATCTCTATTCATTTTCAGAAATAACCAATCCTATTGCTCAGTCAGAGTATTCACTTGGAGAATGAATCTGTTACCAAACAACACAGCAGTAAGACAAGTTTGGCTATTTGGTAGTTAATAATAGAGGAAAAAAGGGGAGACTATGGGTGTTAGATAAAAGTTGTTTTTAAGAAATTTCTTATGAAAACTATAAGACTCATTAAGAAAAAAATTGAACCACATTAATTCATGAATATTTATAATTTGGACACCAAGTTCATCTTCTTCTCCCCTTTTACTCTGAAGGTTTATTTAATAATGTTCTTTTTTTCCTTGTGATAATCATCATGTTAAGTAGCTTCAAGAATTTTTTGAGAGAAGAATCAGAAAATCTGACCTAGATACAAACAACATTTAGTGTCCACAGAATATTAATGGTCTTACCGAGAATATCAATGTATTGTATAAGAATTCAAGATACTCTTGGCATTGTACTGGGATGCCAGAGAAATCTAATTATTGTATTTATAAAAGAAACTCATTTATAGTTTTTGTTAAAATTCCAATGTTATAAAATGCTGTTTTTTCTTTATCATTTTATAATTTACATACAGATGTAAATTTAGGATTTTTTTTAGACATAGCAGAGGTGTTTATTATTGGGTGAGAACTGGAAGTTAATGATTTACTGAACTGTGTAGTTCAAAAAGGATTTGGACAGGAAAAGCCAGAATATCTGTTGGTTTACTGTCAGAAGACAGTATTTCTCTTATTCTGTATCCATACTTTTTCCTGGTTCACCTAGAAAAAGATTTTGTTTCATCTGCTGGGCAGATTAATGGTTGAAATACAAATTCTCCCAGTGATGCAATGCAAATTTCATCCTTTGAACCATTAATACCAAGAAGACCAGAAAAAAAAATTGCAGATACATGGCCTCCATATGTGCCCTGGTTGCTTTTCCTGTGCGCTGATTATGTTTTGGGTGAGTTAAGTAAAGCTTAGCTCACCTGCTAACACTGTGGCTCATTCTTCCCTCAAGAACAGGAAGACAGGGCAGACTCGAACTGCCTCCGTACTCCTGGGCTTCCTGAAACAAGGATGCAGTCAAGAAGAGACGAGTGAAGGAGCAGGGCATGTGGTCTCAGCTCCACTCTAGCTACTCCTTGTGCCACAGAGTTGATGTCCTTGACAATGAAGGGAGTGGCTTTTGTTGGTGCTCTCCTTCCCTCCTTGCCGTGGCAGTTTTTTAGTTTGTCTGCTTTATGGGGGGGGGTGTCCTAGAGGAAGGAGTTTTAACCTTCATGTGAACTGTATTATAGGAACCTAAGTGCAACTGTATAGAAAAGAGTTACCTGAGATCCTTTCCCAGCCAATCCTTCCAGTTGCTAGGAGCTGGCAGCACCCAGAAAAGTGGTTGAGTGAGGTGCCAGTAGCATCCACTCTCACATTTTCAATCCATATTTCATTTTGCATTCATTAGGCTGCCATTCTGTTCAGGAGCTGCTGATGACTTCTTACTGCCTGGGGGAATCACCCCAGTTAGGCACCGCCCTCTCTTTTTATTTTCTGTTTTTGTGGTTCTGCTCTTGCTGCTTTCCATAGCACTCTGCCTTAGTCCTGAACTGGTTGCCTAAGTCCCTCCCCTTCCTATCTTCTTGATTGCTCCTTCGTCTCAAACACTTTCTTCTTCTCTCCTCAAAGTTAGACAGCAAAACTGTGATTCAGTCTTTGTTTTGATCAATTTGCACTTGAGTAAATTATTTAACCTCTTTGTGTCTCAGTTTCTTCACTTATTCTAGGGCAGTGGTTGCAAACCTATGACCCCCGTGCTGCAGCAGGCTGTTTGTATCTTTGAAACCTCTGAAAGTTTTGCTTACCATTAATGCACTAGGGCCTTTTCAGCTGGCGAAGTCAAATGAGAGGCTGTATTTTAAAGGCTGAGAAAATTCTCCCATCATATCCTTTTATAAAGAATACACACAACGTTCCTGTGCTCTCTTTATTCTGTAAACTTTCTTGTATTTATTGTGTCAGTTTTTGGTGTTTACCCTTGAATCATGAGGCGACATCACCTTTAGGGATGTCATCTTACCTAGTCTGTAAGCTTCCCAGCGGTAGGTAACATTGCTTAACTAGCCTTCATCATGGCTAATAAGATAGGTCTTCAGTGAGGCTTTATAAATTTACATGCCCTTTTAAAAATAACAAAGCACAGCCTGAATTCTTGTATCTGAATTGTTAGAGTATGGGAAGAAGGTGCTTTTGTAGACTAGATGATTATAATTGGAAAATCCAAGGAAATTTAGGTTTACAATTAAAACAAAAATTTGGAAATTTATGTTGGTATTCAGTGAACATTGACCAAAAGCTGTCTGGAAAGAGGATATCTTAATAAAGTGAGGAACCTCTAATCCAAATGTATAAGGAAAGTAAATTATTCTAACTAGTATACTAGGCAAGAAGTTTCAAAAAAGCCATCTTTCAGTTAGTTTATTGGCTTTTTTCATATTTATCAAATTACAAACAAATGAGACGTGCTTTTAAACTATTTCAGATTTCCTTGTAAGTTCAGATTTTGTTTCATTTACCTTTCTAAAGAATAGAATATTTTGTTCTGGAATATTTAATTCTGAAGTATTTAGTTATGGGATATTTTCTGGAATGTTCTTAGTGGAATGTTGAGTTATCTGGTTGGAACTGTATTTCAAAAATGATCGGAATCAGTATGTTCATTTTGTTGGAATTTTAATTTATTTGTTTTTCATCATGCCCCAAAGAATTTATAGACCAAACTTCTTAGCAAGTCTGACTCCCATGATTTCTGTCTATGTATTGGGCTTATACAAGGGGCTTTTGAACACCAGCCACAATGACTGATTTTTTATCATAAGATTAAAAAAATTTTTTTAAAATGTGGTTCTAGCTTGAGGTCTCTGTTTTGTGCTACTGGTTAAATATCAGTGATATGTTAAGGTCATAAAGATGTACTGAATACTTTAAGATGAATAGTCCAGGACTGCTTAAAATCTGAAACAGAATTGTGATGAAGAAATACAGCTGGGCCATTTCACAGTAAACTGACTTTATTTTCTCCCTTACCCCCCTCCCCCATAACCTTAAGTAAAAAGATGGGGAGGAAAAAAATAAGACACCTATAGAAATGTTTAATTAGCCTATTTCTACTGTAGTTAGCATTCATTCCCTGTTAAGACAGTTGGTTTATCTGTGTCTCTCAGCTGAAACTTAAAAGATGAGAAAAGAGGATATTTGAAATGTCATATACAGGGAGGCATTGCTATCAGACATTATCGAAGATGGAGAAAAATAAAACTGAAGCAATGAACACCCATTATTTTAAATCATTAAAAAAACATAATGTTGGGATGGGGATTTAGCTCAGTGGCTTGAGTGCCTGCCTGGCAAGTGTGAGGTCATGAGTTCAATCCCTGGTACCAACCAACCAACCAACCAACCAACAAAAAACATAATGTTGTTTTACGTGCTGACTAGAAATGTATTTTCAGAGAAGAGAAAGTGCTAATCTAAATGAACAAAAATTTAACAATTCCTTCTGCAATGATATGAAGTAAAATATTTTAAGTTGGATATTGTGGTTTGTAGAAGGGTAGCTGTTTCGTGTAAAAATGGCTTGACTCATCAGGTGGTGAATATTTCTTCAAATTGCAGTAAAGAGAGTAAAATCAGCTTGTCATTAAAGATTTTTTTATTGACATCTTTAGTTTGTCTTCATGCCAGTAATTAAATTGCTAATTATGTGTTTCTGTTACTGTGGTCATGCTTTTATTACATAATTGCTTCAAGTTTAGCTCAAATCACTAACAATATTTATTTAACCTTTTGGTGCATTAGATAAATTTTAATATATAAAAGCTTTGGAATGAGTTCATTGACTCTGTTTTGATTAGCAAAATCAAAGAAATTCTAACCTTTCTTATAGTTACATGGGTTGTTGGTCATGTTTGCAATGAGATTGCTGATAATTATTCATTTGAGCAATAGCAATCAATTGAAAAATCAGTTGAAATAGAAGGGAAAAATAAAAAGGAAGCTTTTCAAAAACCTGTTGTCTATTAAAAATATAATAATATTGCTGGAGGATTTGGAAATATAAAATTAATAATTTTATTTGTAATGTATGTCCATATTTAAAAAGAATTGGATTAAGTTGTGGATAGTTCATTTGTCAAGCTTCTTCCCTGCCTCTTTGAATGCAGGCATAATTTTTGTCAGTGTTTCAATGTATTTATCATTTTTCTCATTTGTTTATTTTATGCAAACCATAAGAGACATTTTTCTCACTGAGGATTGCCTCCTTATTTTATTTTGAAATATTTGTATATTTATTTCATTAAATGAGATAATGCTTTTTCTTATTAACATAATTTCCAGTACATTAAACATATTTCTCCACAGACAGAAGAGAGAAATCAAATTAAATGACAACTAAATCACTTGCAGCAATTTCCACTGTTAAAAGGAATAAGTGTCTCTGTTTTCTGTGTGATCACAAGATGTGCTATAAAGGGAAATGAAATACTAAAGAAAGAAGAGCAAACATAAAGAAATAATGATTGACTTATTGCATTAATACCATAGAGAGAAGAAAAATTCACTACAAATAAAAGAAAAATAATGTAGTAGATTTGAAAGTTACCAAAATTCATTTCTTATTGATGAGTTTCGTGGAAGCCTAGTATTAAGTAAACTGATGAAAAAATCAATACATTAAACTATGAGTGATGAAAGTTGAAATAAATTCTTTGTGTATGGAGGATCCTTATTCTAAACGTCTTTAATTTTTCTAATAATTTATGTTTTTTGTTTATAAGAAAGGAGAAACTATTGCTTGGTAGACTCAAAATGCATGTAAAAAATCATTCACTAGAATCCCATATTTAGGAGTAAGTAAAAAAATTAGTGACCTTTTGAATTTTAGTATCATATCCTGGCTTTAATATAAATACATTGGGGAAGGTAAGCTTGACTTATAAAAATAAGAGTGTTGGCAAAAGATCCTGGTAAATTTATACAGCATACTTTATAGAGGACAAGCTGCTTTCCAAAATGGAAATTAATTTTGGAGGATAGAAGGACAAAATTTCAGAAAAAATTTATTTGTGTAAAGTGGAGTCAGCCTGTGAATCTGCTGGGGGTCTGTGATGACACAGCTTGGTACAATCAACATTGCTACTCATAGGTATGTGTGCATGTGTGTGCATGTATGTGTGTGTACGTGGTATTGTTTCTATCCCAGTCAAGCTGCATGTGTTCAAATCAGCATCCAGGTTACCTAGATCTGAGTATTTTCAGGTAGCTTTATCTACTCATTTTCTCTCTTTTCATGCATCATTAAAAAAATGACCAGTTAATTTAATCAGTTTGATCAGAAGCAATCAATAGGGGAAAAAAATCATTCCAGCCATTTTTACTGACTTGATTGGGACTGAAATATGAATTAGCCTCCCATACAGATTATTCTGTGCCCCTTTTCTCTCAAATGCCGACTTTTTCCTTTCTCCCTCTTTCCTTATCCCCATCCGCAGCCTTCTTTAGTTTCTCTCCCATTGGTCCTTTTCAAGGTGCTTTCCAATGTTTAGCTTTATTTATTTCTTACTCACCCTCTTCTGCTGGTACCCACTACACTCATCTTACTTATGCTGCTTCACTGGGGAAAAACTCTAAAGCTGATTTTTCCTTTTTTTTGAATTACAGACTCTTGAGACTGTTGCTTTGCTGAAAACATTTGACAGCTGCTCTGGAACATGACACTTAAGGTAATAATTGTGATTTTTCTATTTTTAGAAACTTTTCCATTCCCAAGGTTCGTGGGTCCCGACTGCTTGTGAACCTGGAGACCATCTCTCACACTGTTTTCCCCTCAGTGTGGAGCCTTTGTGAGGGTGTGTGGAGTTGAGAGGCAAGTAATTTTCTGGAGGGAGAGGAGGGCAAGTGTTGGGGTTAGCAGTCGTGTTCAGGACCACTTTTGTGTGCCCACTTAGGAAATATTTCCTCTTATCTTTTGTTTAGGATGCGGGGGATGGGATGCAAAAGTGCAGGCCACATGCAAGAGATTTTGAATTATGCATTAAGCTGATAATTCCCCAGAACGCAAGCTTATGCCCATAAAAACTAGGCTGGTAGAAAAAAGGCATTCACCTTACTAGAGCAGGGGGTACCACATGGAGAAAGAGCTAAAGGAAAACGAGGAGCAGGGCGAAAGAGTTTAGAGCCTTTGGCTTACTCTGATGAAGAAGCAGGACTAGTACGTTAATATTGAAACTATTGTCTACTGCATCTTTGCTTTTAAACTGATTTAGCCAAGGTAACAAGATTATTTCCAGTGTAGCCCCTGTCTGGGTAAGTTTACACTTGTAGCAAGAGTTAGTCTTATGTAAAGAAATTCTGTCTGGAAGAGAAATTTGTTTGAATCCTTTGATAGGAACCATAAAAGAACTCTTTGAAAAGGCAAGATTTTTCATGATGAAATTTGGCAACATTCATAATAGGCCACTTAAGGTTTTGTTTCACCAGGTATCTTTTCCTGGTTAATATGTAGTAGGAAAGCAAAAGTTAAGCAAGTGCAAGAAGCAGAAGGATTAAAAGAATGCTATAAATTATCTCCCTGGCACTCTGTGCAGCACTACCCAGTGTGCATGAAAACTGATCCTTTAATCTTTGCCTCCCCTGCGCTAGTTAAATGCACTTATGAATGTGACGATGTTCTGTGAGAAATGAACAGTGGAGCAAGCGTGCATATATAGCAGTATAAAAAATGTTTAGCTGTATCTCCCATGGATTTGCAAAGTGTCTGGACACTGGGAGGCAAGACCCTAGGAGATGGACAACTGAACCTTGGCCTACTTTTCTCCCCTGCAAAAAGCAATGGGATTCTGCATGTATTTCCACATTTTCCTAATGTTAGAATTTGCAGCCTCTGATTCTGTACTCTGAAGCCTTTGCACAGATTCTGCGTGTAACCAATGTATTTGTGAGGCCTGTTCTATGTGCATACGTGTGTTTACACACTAACAGATTAAAAGTGGGTCTGGGAGAACACCCTTTTCCTTGGAGAGCCATATCGAGCAGTGTTTAAATTAAATAATTTGCGGAGTGTGGGGAATAAAGCTTTTGGAGCAGTATCCAGAGGTTATCTTCCCTTGGGAAATTTCCGCCTGGTGCATGTTATAATCTGGTGCATGTTAGTAAAACACATATGTGTACATACACACACTAGTAGATAGATTTTATTTTACATCTAAATTATATTTATTTCTTTGGGTTATCTGTCATTTTCTGTTCATAGTGTGGGAAAAAAAAGAGCAAACTCCTTGTAAAAGGTTGAGGTCATGAAGATCTAAACAAAAGCAAGGAAAGGTTGTTAGTGATCAGTCATAAGGGAAGGCTGACTCTTCCTGGCATGAGGCCAGTCACCCCACAGCTCCTAGAGGGAGCAGGACTGTGATCAGGAGGATGTATGATTTAGCACCCCGCCCATTGACTGATGGCCAACGAGGAGCCATTGCTGTGATGAGGTAATGTGAATAGCTAAGCCACAAGTAGCTGAAATTGGTTGATATCTTCCTATTTGTCTTGCACAGTAAATATCTAATCTGAATTGGATATTAAGGGGAGGTTTTCTAGTGAAAAACCTCATCCCTTGTTGCTAGTTAACTCATTCATACATAGCTGGATGCATTCTTGACTTAATCCCATGCCCATCTCTCAGTGGAGAGAGCAAGGTTCATCACAGTAAGGGCAATGGATAAAATCTGAATGGGGGGCTGTGATGAGAGGGGGAGAACAGGGATAGGGATGGGAAGAGAAAGGAGGTGTCTACCTAAGTGCAGAGAAGTTTAAAAAAAACTGAGTTTAAACATTGACGTAAGCCTCAAAAGAAAAGTTATTTTCTTTAAATTTAAGATTATTTTGTGTATCTTAGACTTCTACTTTTTTTCCCTCCATAAGAAAATTCTCATAAATTAATACTAGCCAGTGCAGCAGCACATTCTTTGACAAAAGTACTGGTAGATTAGCTTGCTAGGGCTACCTTAACAAAACACTACAGATTAGGTGATTTAAACAACAGAGATTAATTTTGTCACATTTCTGGAGGTTGAAATTCCCAAATTAAGCTCTTGGCAAGCCTGTATTCTTTGGATGACCCGTCTTCACCTTGTAGATGGCTACCTTCCTTCTGTGTTCTGGAATGGTGGTTCTTCAAGTACAGACGTCCTCTTTGTGTGAGCATAACTAGTCTGACTAGTAGGCACCGCAGTAAGGTGTTACTTTGACTTAGTCAGCTTATAAATGACCTTATCTCCAAATCTGGTTATGTTCTGAGATACTAAAGCTTAGGATTTCAATGTATGAATTTTCAGGGTCCATAATACAAAACAAATCACTTCTGGTGTATTTGATAGCCTTACTATTTTCACTCATTTTTGATGACTAAAAAGATTTAGTTCCTTGCTTCTTTTTCTTCTGCATTTCTGTTAATAACTGAAAATACTTTATTACAATTTATATAGGTGGTTGTGTTTTATTATTTTAAGAAGTGGGATTTGGAAATAGAGACAAAAGCTTACTTAAGAAACAAAACAAAACAAAAATTTATGTTTTAAAAGAAGCCACCTTCTGCCTTTTTGAATCATAAGAATTAAATAAGCCACTTGGGATTAACTCCATCACATCTGATCTTGGACAAGTTTCTGAATCACACTGTGCCTGTCACTCTGCTGTATAATGTGTCTACTAGAAAGAGTATATGTAAAGTGCCTAGCAAGATGCCTGGTTCACAGTAAATTATCAATAAGTATTATTTATCTGATATCCATAACAACCAGAGACAGTAACTGAATGTAAAGTGTGTCCTAGTGATGGACAAAATTTAATGCCCTCTTGAATTTTATTACAGATTTTCTTTCTACTCTGTGGGTGGAATTAGGAGCAAGTTCTTCATATATATATATGTTTTTTTTTTAAAGTGGACCTTGATACAGACTTAGACCCATGAAATGCGAGTAAAGCAAAAATAGGTTTTCCCCATCTCATAGTCTTTGGTCAAAATGCATAGTAAAGAATGAGAGTAACAGTAGAGAAGAGTGACTGGAATCTTCTGATAGCCTGTGATCATCCAGAGACCCTGATTTTTCTTCTGTGGAGACTCTAATCCTGTGCTGCCTGAGTGGAGAGACCCACTTTATGTTCTCTGGACTTTTAGATGGACGAGTTGCCAGCCCGCCCTCTGCACTGCAGGCAGTGCTCTGGTCTTTTGGACTAGGAGGCCCAGACACAACAGGGGACACCGGGCATTTGGTGCTAGGCTGCCAGATAGTTATGCCTATGTCCTTTCCAAATATACAGCTAAGAGCCAAATATATTTTTTGGGTAGACAAAGTTTTGCCTGCAGCACTCAACATGCTGTATATATGTAATCAACTTTCATCAGCCAACACTTTATTCTTAAAACTCTTATGGTTCAACTACTGTAGAAATAATCTGGTGATCATACAAATCCAACTGTGTATGGTTTTTAAATGGCATTTTCTTCAGGAGCTTTTGGCTCCCTAAAAAAATCACATGATCTATACCAAGCTCTTGCTCTTGAATTTTGAGAGTGGTTGGAGAAGTAGAGTTACACTTTGAATTGAAGACAAAAATTCCTTGAGCTATGTTAAAATACTGTAATAATAATAATAATGCTGGGCTGGGAATGCAGCTCAGTGGCAGAGAAATGGTCTAGCAATGCATGAGGTCCTGGATTTGATTTTCAGCATCATGAAAAGAAAAATCAATCAAAAACTAATGATACTAATAGCAGCTGTTAAATATTTGATAGACAGGAGACCATGTGTTGCCTCTTTGTATTTCTTATATCATTTAATCTGCTCCATAATCCTTTAAGATGCTTAAGTCATATGAAGTTTAGGGATGGCCAATGGAGCAAGATCATTGACAGGATTCAAACCCAGGTATCTGGGCTGCACTGTAATCTACGGCAGGGCTTGCTATATTTCAGTGGTCCGACGAATCACTTGAGGAGTTAAAATGCAGTACATAATTTAGTACTGTATTTTTATTCCAAAGATATTAAAGATTGAAATTTTAAAAATCATGAAATATGAAAATGTAACATAAAAGTTACATTGGTTTTTTATAATTGTCCTTATGAAAACCCATTTTAAGAATAAAAAGTCTGTGTATGTACACTATATGTAAAGTTTAAAATGAGTAAAAACTTTCAGAAAGTAAGAAAAAATTAAACCATACAACAGGAAATTAAATGCAAGATATAAATGGACAATTAATAGAAAGAATGAATATAGTTAATAAGCATGAAGTGAAGTTGAATGAAATTTTAAATGAGATACAACTTTGCTTGCACATTAAATTGGTAAAAGTATTTTAAATTATAAAAAAATATATAGTACTAAGAAGTTGTGGAGAAATAGGCCCCCTTGTTCTTTTTGTAGATGAGAGTAGAAATTGCATAATCTTTTAACAGGGAAATTTTTCAGTAGCTCTTAACATTTTATATTCATGGATCTTTGATGCAGACACCTATAATGCAAAACCACTTACATGTAAATGAAGAAAAGGTATGTCAACAGAAATATCATTTTGAGGAATTTTATTTGTAAGCCTAACTAATGTTAGGAATACTAGAGAAATCACAAAAAAGCTACAATATTTATGATTTATTTATAATACAAAATATTAAATGACTTAAAAATAACATGTAGATCTAGATATAATCAGCATAATATAAAGTAAAAAAATGAAAGAAAAATTCAGAACAACTATGTATAATTCAACTTTGATTATGTAAAAATATATATACTACATTGAATACATAGAGGGACTGTCAAGATCTCTCTACATTAAATATGATTAACCCTGTAAGGAACAGTTATTGTGGGTAAGACAACTTCATATTTTTATTTATATTGATACACAATGTGTTTTTAGTCATAAACATATATCGTTTCCATTAAAATTTTTAAATGTGCCTTCCCAAATGTTACTAAAACTACTCAAGAATTTTGCAGAAAAGATGGGTTGCAGGTAGCATGTGTATAGGTGATAGTTTTTTCCCCTGTTTTTAATATTTTAACTGCAAATATTCTGTAGTGAGTACCCGTTGCTTCACTCAAATGTACTGAACATAGTTACAAAGACTAGATTCAGGGATCCCTATAGTAGAAACCTCATTCTGAGGTAGTCTGGCAATTGTCTGGGTGTGTGACCTTCAAAGGAGGTGTACCTCCAAAAGAATTAGAAGCAATATGGAGTCAGAATTTGTGGCCTAGAAAGGGTTAGATTATACATGGAGGTAAATTTTTTAAGAACACAATTATTTCTTTTTCCTTTTATGAATACTGATTCAGCACTCTATTTTGGCTTCCTGATTCTCAGTCTATGGCAGTGATTCTATTTCTTTGGTAAGTTTCCCACAACTAGGGGATCTCCTGTACCTTCTACTGTTATTTATATTCATTGTGTATGGTTAGTGCTCTAATCCCAGACTCCATCATCTCTTCTGAGTACACATTTAATTATACAAAATAACCAGTGTTGTGGTGTTAGCAAATCTATGACTGATTCTCCGGCTTTTTCTTTGACTTCTTGTTTTCTTGGTAGGGACATGCCACAGAGCTTTCAGCTATTCAGTTCTTAGAAAAAAAGACGTGATTACTTTTCATATATGAGTGCCTTCTTTTTCTGCATCTATCAGTGGAAACGAAGGGCCAGATGTGCGTGTTCTTAAAAAGAACTTTGAATTAATCTGCATAACGTTGTACAATCGTGTCTGCCTGCTTCATGTCTTTCTGACATGCTGGTGTGCACACCAAGTGTCTGTCCACTTAACAATGAAACACGTATTTTTGCATTTCCAGATCTATTGATATTTTCTCAGAGTGGTTTCCCCTTTTAAGAGCTGTGCATTGGGATCCATTTCCCATGACTTCTCAGTAGTACTATGCTCTCCCATTTTGCCTTCTGCCCCTTATGTATTTCTTATTTTGAAGTCAGATTGTGGGTGAACTGTTATATCCCCTAACAGCCACTATAGCAGTCCTCGTGGGAGCAAATATATAATATATACATTTGTGGTTTGTATGTTGAGGGTCTTCATTACATTTAATGCTTTGGAAGCTCAGTGAAGCCAGGGTTTCTAACCTTTGGGCCACAACATATATTTCTGGTTTAGTTTTTCTTACTCCAAAAGTAGCTATGTGAGTGAGAATTCTTATAAAGGAAGAAAAAGCTCTTCAATAATTAGAATTCACTACGACAAGAACATTTTATTAATTACACATTGTAATCATGTGGATAGTCACAAAACCAATTGTGCAAGTCCATATTTAGAGATTTGTAGACAGAAGACTTAATGTAAACATAGAAATGTTAAACCTACTCAACTGTAACCTGCAAAGAAGATAACAAGAAGGATTCTGTTCTTTGTATGATTTGTGAACAATGCTAAGTAAATATTCATCATTAATATATAATAACTGTTGCTTTTGGCAGTTCACTTTTCATTTAATTTGATAATGTGTCCAGTAAATGAAGTGGTACAGGCTGCAGTGTTTTACCAACACAATTGCATATTTTCAATCATTGTTAAATGAAGGCAGCTCAAGGCAAAGCTTTAACCCCCACTAGTTTTGTGTGTGATAAAATGAGAAGGCGCTATCAATCTTTATTGTCTGTCTCGCTTACTGTAATTGCATTCAATAGTCCACTGATTCTGTTGTCTGTGCTAATGTCAGGAACAGAGGAGAGCCAGATGCTCAGACCTGATCATATGTATCCAGTGGCCACTTTGATAAGTTGGCAGCAAGTCGCTGGTTTGATGATAAATTGTTAACGCTATAGATTATGAACAGCTGAACACTGCAAGTGTACATGGAGGAAACTTCTTACCTTGTTTTAAATCTGGCATCATGATGCTAGCTAAAGGGCATGTCATGTATTATTCAAATGCATCTTGCACTGGAAATGTGCCAACGACTCATTGTATCCCTATGAATAGTAAAAGCAACAACAACAACAAAAATCCACAGTGATTTGAACATGACATTAATGGTCCCAGGATTATGAAAAGCATTTTGAAATACTGTTTAATAGTTTTGATTATCTAATTCAACAAAAGGAAAGCTTCTGAGTTACATTCACATTTAATCCACATTAAATCATACTCTTCTCGGTCATTTCTGTGGTATTAGCTGATAATGAGAATGTTTTAGAAAAACAAACCGGTTTTTCATTAGTTAAAACCTGTGATCATTTGCTTGTGAAGGCACATAAATTGGAACTTGTGAGTGTCAGAGGGTGCAAGCAGCGGTTTGAAATTTTTGCCAAGATTTTGTCACATATAATTATTGCTGCTTCTAAGACAGATATGGTATTGGCCATTTGTACAGCATATACATTAGATCTTATTTCTTCTCAGTCCATGTGATGGTTATAAAAGTTCAGGGTGATAGTTTTTGAATTGTTGGACATCTTTTAGAATTGTTTTGAAAAGCTATGAACTACATAATAGTCTTATTCTAGGGAATGTGGAGCTGTTGACCACATTTTAAATAGAAAATTATGGGTGCAACCAGCTAAAGAATATTTCTCTATCACTGGAGAAATTGCTCTTGCAATCTCTGATCATTGTATGGTTAGGTTTTCCTGATGGAAACATACCAGAGACACTGCTGTACGTATGGATTGAAATAACAACAACAACAAAATCTTGGGCATAATTGCTATGTTTTATTACCTAACGTAATGACTTTTTGCCCATGCCTCCAGGAAACTTGAAACTAAACTATAGTCACTTTTGTGGCTTACTTTTCAGATATGATGATTTATTTCTTTCTGTATCCTTCGTTCTTGTTACTTTACCATGTGTTTATCTTTTTCTTATTGGCATGATGTATATGTAAAGAAATGAGTATCACAGAAAGGAAGGGAGGGAACAAACTTTTCCATGAGATTTTAATGGCAGACCCTGAAAAGTTTAAGTGTGTCAACAGCATAAATCCCAAGACTGTAGTTATGATTCATGTGGGACTGATGCTGGCATTAGAAAAACTGAGTACCTGTTTCTTAGGGTCATTTCCTTATCTTAAAAAGAGTATAATAAAATCATGTAACTCATAAAGTTTTGGTAAGGATTTAATGAACACATATAAAATAAGTCTTTTGTAAGTGTTAGAAGTTATCATGATGAAAATTTTTGTGTGAGCTCTGGAATGTAAAAATAGTGTAAGTATTGTAATTCAAATATTGTAATCCCTTTTCCTGTCCTCCTTGCAGTCCAGAAAGTTTATATTTGTAATCCCTCTGAAACACTATTGGAATCTCAGTGAGTTAATTCTGATCTAATCACTTACAGTACAACCCATAGCAAGAATAAAGACACTAAGACATATTCATAGTTATAGCAGCCAGGAGGTTCTGAGTCTGATCCAAGTGTGGATTCACAGGACAAAGGCCTACATCCAGGGCCTCACCCAGAATTTATTAATTTGTGAAGAAGGGAGAGGCTCGAGAATGAGTGAATGTAAGAATGGTGGAAATTATGTGATGTGAGCTGAGCTAGTCAGGTGGACAGAAAGCACTTTTGTAATATGCAGTGAGAAAGGTATGCAGAAAGACCAATCTGCATAACTCAATTGGGGTAGCATTTGAATGTTTAGGAGGCTGTTGCTTCAGTTTCTAATATGTAAACTTTTGTGCCCTGGGAAGTGATAACCTTTCATCTTGAGGCTCCAACCCAGTTGACATTTCTGGAGCTATATGGCTTTGCCATTCTGCTGTGCTATACTGTTTACAGGGAGATGCAAGGCAAGGAACGGACACTGTTGACTGGCTTCAAAGGCTGCACATCAGTACCTCAGCTAAGCCCAGTTGGCTTAGTGCCAATTGAAGGGAGAAGAAAATAGTTTCGCCAGCTCTGTACATACCAGTACATGGATATAGGGCCTGGTTTAACTAATGTGGAGGTAATTGTTCTGCATTCAAGAGCTGTGCAAGTGGTCTTCTACACATAAGCATATGGCCCCTGTGTTATAGTTTACTTGTGAAAACTTCTGATCTTAAAGTTGACTCTAAAAATATCACCCCAATGTCGCACATTACTACGTAAATACAACTTTAAGCATCCTGACATATGAGAGGCTCAGTTTACTCATGTGATTATCTGAGAGGAACACGTCACTTTATTAAAAATGCCTAACTTTGTAAAATTCATAATTTTAGCATCGTTTGATATATCAGGGCTTTTTTTTTTTTGGTAACGAGTCATTAAAATTTAAACTTATACAACATTTGCAAAAGTGCATAGTTGGCCTGAAGTAACGCAGTTGCTCCCCTTCATTTAATACATGAGATCCAACCCAGATGGGTGCACCACTGTACTGAATGTGTGATATTATTGCTAATCTTTTACTTATTGTTCTACTTCTGCTTTTCTTCATTTTTTATAATTTTTTTAAATTTTATTTTAAGAGAGAAAGAAAAGAATTAAAAATGACAGAATAATCAAAAACAAGAAGAAATGTAGAATACAGAGTTCAAAAAATATCATAAAATCGCTAGTTGATACATTACATATTGTTTTTTAATTTTTTAAATTTTTTTTCTTTAGACTCCCCCTTACATATTGTTAACAATAGTTAAAGTTAGAATCAAAGCATAAAAAGTGGCTAGACACTCGAACATTGACAGTACAAACTCTTTGTTCAATGATCTACCAAAAACTCAGTAATATGGTCATCTATTTTACACATTATACATACCATTATATCCTTTAGAGAACTTTTCTTCCCTTTCACTTTTACAATATCTATTATATCTATTATACTTTTATATCTATTATACTTTTGGCTACCATTATTCTGTCCGTTCTTATAATTTTTTATACTAGGGAGACAATGTGATATTTACTAATGTGAGTCTTGTTTATTTCAATAATGAGGATATTCTCAAGTTGCCTCCATTTGCTGATAAAGGCCTCAAGATCATGCTTTTTTATATCTGGGTAGTATTCCATTGTATAAAAATACCACATTTTTTTAATCCACTCTGCAATTGATGGGCATTTTGGTTGTTTCCAAGATTAAGCTATCAAAAATTGTGCTGCTATGGACACAGGCACACATATATTACTGTGACACAACCTTTTCAATTTTTCTGCGAAAATACCCAGGAGGGAAATAGCTGGGTTGAATGAAACTTCCAAACCTAGTTTTTTGAGGAATCTCCATACTGACCTCCACAGTGGTTGCACCAGTCTGCACTCCCACTAACAGTGGAAAAGTGTTCCTTTTTCTCCCGCAGCCTCACCAACATTTGTTATCAGTTGTTTTCTTGATGGCAACCATTCTTTCCAGAGTGAGATGAAATCTCAATGCTGTTTTAATTTGCCTTTCTCGAATGACCAGTGATGGTGAACATTTCTTCATATATTTATTTGCCATTTGTATATCTTCATCTGAGAATTACATGTTCATCTCTGATGCTCATTTTTGGAGTGGATCTTTGAATTTGGGGGGCTTGATTTTTTTAGTTCTTTATATGTTCTGGATATAAGACCTTTGTCTGAAGGATTGTTGGCTAAAATTCTTTCCCATTCTGTGGGTTTTCTTTTCACTTTGTTGCTGATTTCTTTTGAAGTACACAAACATTTTAGTAATATGAGATCCCAGTTGTTGATTCTTTCAAGTATTTCCTGTGCAGTTTGCATTTTGTTAATGAATTCTCTGCCTATCCCTATGTCTCCAAGATTTCTACCTACCTTATCTTCCAGTAGATTTAGTGTTTCTGTTTTAATGTTTAGGTCTTTGATCCATTTAGACTTTAGCTTTGTGCATGATAATAGGCATGGATCTAGTTTCAGTCTTCTGCATGTGGAGAGCCAATTTTTCCAGCACCATTTATTAAAGAGGCTATCTTTTTTAGCCCCTTTGTCAAATATAAGGTAACTGAGTGTCTTTGTAGTAGTGCTTGCATCTTCTAATCTGTTCCATTGATCCTCAGGTCTATCTCTTTACCAGTACCATGCTGATTTTATGACTATGGATTTGCAGTATAGTTTCAAGTCAGGAATTGAGATGCCTCCTCTCTTGCCTTTATTGCCCAGAATTGCCTTTGCTATTCTAGGTTTCTTCTGGTTCCAAATGAATTATAGGAGTGTTTTCTCTAGATCCGTGAGGTATGTCAATGGTATTTTGATTGGGATTGCATTAAATCTGTATAACAGTTTTGGGAGTATGGCCATTTTCACAATGTTGGTTCTTCCTAGCCAAGAGCAAAGAATATCCTTCCATTTTCTAATACCCTCTTCAATATCCTTTTTTAGTGTAGTATCATTTTCAGCATATAGGTCTTTTACATTCTTGGTTAGGTTGATTCCTAGGTATTTCATTTTTTTAGATGTTATTGTGTAAGGTGATATTTGCATAATATCTCTCTTGGTGAGGTTTTTGTTTGTGTACAGGAATGCTGTTGATTTTTGAGTGTTGATTTTGTATCCAGCTATGCTGCTGAATTTGTTTATTACCTCTAGTAGTCTTTTAATGGAATTTTGGGGTCTTCTATGTAGAGTATCATGTCATCTGCAAATAATGATAATTTAATTTCTTCTTTTCCTATTTTTATGCACTTTATTTCTCCCTCTTGTCTGATTGCTCTGGCTAATATTTCCAGAACTATATTGAATAGGAGTGGTGATAGTGGATATCCTTATCTTGTTCCTGATTTTAGAGTAAAGGTTTTCAGTTTTTGTCCATTTAGTATAATGTTGGCTATTGGTTTGTCATAGATGGCCTTTATGAGATTGAAGTACATACTTTCTATTCCGAGTTTCTGTAGGGTTTTTATCATAAAAAGGCGTTGGACTTTATCAAAAGCTTTTTCTGCATCTATTGAGATGATCATGTGATTTTTATTTTTGGCTCTGTTGATGTGGTGTATTATATTAATTGATTTGCATATGTTGAACCATTCCTACATTCCTGGAATAAATCCCACTTGGTCATGGTGTATAATCTTCTTAATGATTTGCTGCGTTCTATTTGCCATTCTATTTTATTGAGAATCTTTGCATCAATGTTCATTAGTGAGATTGGTCTATAGTTCTCCTTTTTTGTTGGGTCTTTCTTTGGTTTTGGTATCAGAGTAATACTTGTCTCCAAGAATGAGTTAGGAAGAGCTGCTCCTCTTTCAATTTCACTGAAGAGTTTAAGGAGTATTGGTGTTAAATCTTCTCTATATTTTTTTTAGAATTCAGCTGTGAATCCATCAGGACCTGGGCTTTTCTTTGTTGGTAAGTTTTTAATTACATTTTTTATTTCAGTAGCTGATATTTGGTTATTCAAAATTGCTATATCTTCTTGGTTGAGCTTTGGTAGTTCATATGTTCCTAGAAATCTGTCCATTTCCTCTGTGTTTTCCACCCTATGTGAGTAGAGGTTTTCAAAGTAGGTGTTCATGATCTTTTGAATTTCCATGGGATCTGTAGTAATTTCCTTGTTTTCAGTCCTTATTGTGTGGATTGAGTTTTTTCTTTCTTTTTCTTGATAAGGTTGGCTAAGGGTTTATCAATTTTGTTTATTCTCTCAAAAAACCAGCTTTTTGATTCATTAATTCTTTGTATTTTTTTTAGTTCCAATTGCATTAATTTCTGCTCTAATCTTTACAATTTCCTTTCTTCTATGAGCTTTGGGTTTGACTTGCTCTTCCTTTTCTAGAAACTTGAGTTGTAGCATTAGGTTATTTATTTGTTTTTGTTCCATTTTCTTGATGTGACTATTGCTATTATATTTCCCTCTTAGGACTGCTTTCATTGCATCCCATAGATTACAGCCTGTTGTATCTGCATTTTCATTGTATTGTAGGTATTGTTTTATTTTCTCTTTAATTTCATCTGTAACCCACTGGTTATTCAGAAGGTTGTTGTTTAATTTCCATGTATTTATGCAGATTTTGCAGGCGTTTTTTGCCATTGATTTCCAATTTTAGTGCACTATGATCAGATATTATGCATGGGATAATTTCGCTCCCTTGCATTTAGTTAAGAATGCTTTATGGGTTAATATATGGTCTATTTTGGAGAATGACCTATGTGCAGCTGAGAAGAACATATATTTTGATGTGGTTGGGTGAAACACCCTGTAAACATCCACAAAGTCCATTCGCTCACAGGTATGATTCAGTTCTATTATTTCTTTGCTGATGTTTTGTCTAGTTGACCTATCGTTTTGTGACAGTGAGGTGTTAAGGTCTCCTGTTGCAATTGTGTTCTTGTGTATTTGGTTTTTCATGTCCATTAGTATTTGTCTTATATAGTTGGGTGCTCCTGTATTTGGTGCATATGTATTTATAATTGTTATTTCTTCCTTTTGTAGTTTTCCACTAGTAAGTATGTAGTGGCCTTTATCTCTTTTAATTCTTTTAGGTTTGAAGTTCACTTTGTCTGCAAACAGAATGGCTACCCCTGCTTTTTTCTGGGTTCCTGTTGCATGGAATACTGTTTTCCATCCCTTGACTTTTAACATATGAGTTTCTTGTTGAGTCAGATGCGTTTCTTTTATACAGCATATTGTGGGATCCTGTTTCTTGATTCATTCCATCAACCTGTTTCTTTTGATAGGTGAATTGAGCCCATTTACATTTATGGATATCACTGATATGTACTGGCTTGACTTTGCCATGTTGCCTTCCTATTGTTGGTTTCCTGTTTTTCTCCCTTGTTTAATTTTTTGTTCAGCCTGGTGGTTTCTTTCTGTTATTGTTCTGGAGATTGTGGTCATTTTTATCTCTATCTAGGATGTCTTTTGGCACTCTTTCTAAGGTTGGTTTGGTGGACATGAATTTCTTCAGTTGTTCTTTGTCATGGAAGTATCTTATTTCTCCATTAAATTTGAAAGACAGTTTTCATCAGTCTGGGTACATCAGTCTGGGTTGAAAGTTGTTTTCTTTTAGGGCTTGAAATACTTCACTCCAAGCTCATTTTAAATTGAAGGTTTGCACTGAGAAGTCTGCCATAATTCTAATGGGCTTTCCTTGATAGTTGAGTTGTGTCTTTTCTCTAACAGCTTTTAGTATTCTGTTTTTATGCTGTATGTCTGCTTAATGCTTAATGTCTTGGTGTAGATTTATGTTGGTTATGACTGTTTGGTGTTCTATATGCCTCACTTATTTGCATATCAAATTTTTTCCCCATGTTTGGGAAGATTTCTGCCGTTACTTCTGTGAATAGCTTGGTTATAGCCTTTGCATTGTCTTCTGCCTCCTCGCTGATGCCTATTAATCTGACATTGTGTCTCCTGGCATCATCTTGAAGTTGCTGGATTTTCATTTCATGCTGCTTTGTTGTTTTTATAAGTTCTACCCTTTCATGATCACTATCTGAGATCCTGTCCTCAAGGTCCGGAATTCTATCCTCAGCTTCATTTAAGTGGTTTTGCAGGCTTTCAATACAATTTTTTGTTTCTTGCATATCTCTTTGAATTTGTTTCATGAATTCTGCTTGTTTTCTGCATTGTTCATTCAAGGTTTCAATCAATTTCCCATGCTCCTATATTTTATTATCTATTTCTTCTCTAGCTATGTTGAGCAATTCATTTACTAAGGTTGTTACTTTTGTCTTTACATAAGATATTGTTTCTAATTTGAGTTCCTCTATAGCCTCATGGATTTGTTTCTTTACTTCATTTGCTATCTTTTCAGAGATTTCTGGTGTATGACTTTTAAAGCCCTCTATTTCATTATCACCTGTACTTGCTCTTGATGGACTAGATGTTTGGGATTGCATTTTGCCTTTTTGTTTAGCCATTTTCACCTTTTGGGTAAATATGGTCTTTCTATCCCAACAGTCACAACTGACTGTAGTGTGAGTTTTAGGGTCCTGCTGTGTGGTTGATGTTTGTCAAATTGCTGGGTACCACCATGAAGAGGAGATCTAGTCTCCTGAATTCCTCCTACAGGGCCTGTTGGGTGAGTCCTATATTCTTTGTGGGCTAACTAGCCCAGAAGTATTGATGTAGGGCAACTCTTAGTTCCTGCTGTTGTTATATCTTCAGGTTGTTGCAGGTCACCAGATCTCCCTGGCTATAGTATTGTGTCAGTTGAGATCCTACTGTGTCACTGGGGATCTCATAAGTTATATTTTAATTTTCTCTAAGTTTTTGGGGGGAGTTATTGGCACACTCCTTAACCTGTCTGATGTTCTCTGTGTGGGGGAGGGAGTTACCCACTCTCTTGCCAGGTTAACCAAGGTCTTACAGTTGGAGGGAGTTTCACTTCCACTCCTATTTACCCACTGCAGACCTCTATTTTAGGAGCAAACTCACCACACTGACTGGAGCCTGCTGAGGTCTTCTGTTTGGGTGAGGGTTTCCTGAGTCTCTCATCCAGCCAGCTCAGTAGTCCACTGTAGTCCAAGGTTCTGATGTTCCTGATGAAAGGGTGGGCCCAGCAGGGGTCCCAGACAGCTCAGGCCTTCAGCAGGCTTCTGTGATGCTCCCAGTGGAAGGGCGGGCCAACAGCAGCAGTCCCAGGCAGCTCAGCCTTGCGGCGTGCTTACCCGCTGCTCCCAGTGGAAGGGCGGGCTTCTTTTCTTCATTTTAGTGGCTTCTCCTTTCCAGTTTAGCCTTGGTGTCAGTATCAGCCTTGATACTTGGTATCAGTCCTGGTTCAGTATCAAATTTTCATTACCCAGGGCTTAGCTGCTTGTTTCTTATTCATGCCACTTATACATTTCCCCTTGATCATCCTGTTCTAAGGCAGTCCCAAAGCTTCAGATATCATCTATAGACCCATGACTGCCCAATTTCAATCTACTGTGTTACATCTTTTCTGGAAGTTTACATTCACATATCCAACTACCTATTTGCTATCTCACTAAAGAAGCATACTAAGCAACTATGATTACCTAGATCTGTCCGTCCAATGCCATCTTATTCTCAGTCATTGTATTTTAGAAAGTATTGCCAGTATATAAAAGTGACTATAGCCCAAACTTGCTTAACCTTGATTCCTGTCTTTCCTCACCTACCATAATCATCCCTTAGAAAGTCTTACTGTGTTTATCTCTTGAACACATCTGAATCTGTCTGCTCCTTCCCATCATTTTCTTTCCTGCTTTAGCTGTTACATCTAAGCTACTTGCTACTCTCCCTTGCACCCCTTGACTGCTTTCCCCTTGTGCTTTACTTAAAATCCAGGTCCTGTATATTACTAAGAGGGATACCAAAAAACAAACAAGCAAGCAAATAAACAAAAAGCAAAACACAGATTGTGGAGCCAAGATCTCCCCAAACTTCTCAGATGACTTCGCATCACACTTAGGATAAAGGTTGTTATGGTTTGGGTCTGAAATATATCCCCAAGGCTCACATGTTTAGAGGT